>AUXK01000101.1:0-14762 GCA_000482165.1 Strigomonas oncopelti | reverse complement strand
AACGAAAAAAAGACAAGTAGAGAAAACTATATATTAACACGTGACATTGACAATAATATATTTCGTATATATTTTTTAAATTTGAATAAAGAATAAAAAAAAAAGTAACAACAACAACAGCCATTATCCAACAACGACGGGAACAAACAAACAAACAGACAAACTCATATTTCTTGCTAATTTTTTTTGTTTTTATTTTTTGTTTACTACAGCGTCACATCGGCCACCAGCTCGTCCTCGACGTCGGCGTCAAAGTGGCCGAGCGTCACCCACGACGAGCTCGGCGCCCGCGGGACGTCGGCGAGGTGGTCGACCATCTCCGGGTAGGCCTCCTCGACCATCTCACAGAAGTACTCGGCCGTGCTCATCATCTGCTCGTCCTGCGTGTTGACGAGCCGGAGCAGGTGGAGGTAGTTGTCCGGCTTAAAGGCCGCGGCGGGCACCTGCTTCGTGCGGGCGAGCGCCGCACCGGCGCGCAGCATCCACATCGACGTGAGCTTGTCAGGCGCCGCGAGGGCGGCCGCGCCGCCGACGAGCTCGGCGGCGACCTTGACAAACGTCGCGTCGACGCGGCGGCCGGCGGCGGTGAGGAGGGAGTAGATGAGCGCGTAGCCGCCGAGCGCCTGCACGCCCTTCGTGCCCGCCATCGCGAGCGCGCGCTCCTTAAGGTCGCCGAGCGCGTCGTCGGTGACGCTCACGGAGCTGCACAGCGCGCCCATCGCGACGCCGGCCGCCGCCGTCTGCGCGCGGGACTCGGCGGCGTCGAAGATGGGGCGCACAATGTCCATCAGCCGCGTAATGTGCGGGAGCGCCTTTTCAAAATGCGCGTACCGGATGACCGTCGAGACAAAGCGGCAGAGCACCGTGCGGAGCAGCGGCGTGTCCACGGCCGTCTTCTTCGCGACGACGGTGCCGAGGATGAGGTCGGCGTACTTCTCGGAGCGCTCGAGCAGGAGCATCACGATGCGCAGCGTCAGCGCGCGGGCCTCGCCGCTGTCGCAGAGGGCCGCGTTGAAGGTCGCGAGCGCCATCGTGCCCTCCACCATCTTCTCCTTGCCGCCGGCGGGGTACTTCATAATCTGCAGGCACAGCTGCACCAGCGCGAGGACGACGCTGCCGTCGTTGCGGGTGAAGAGCACCTTGCTGCAGCGGCCCGCGATCGTGTTCGCCGCCGCCGCGCAGATGTCGACGGGCGCGAGGTCGAGCAGGTCCTGGATACACTCGGCGGCCTCGGTCTTCTGCTGCGGCGTGCCGTAGTCAAGGCCGCGGTTGTACAGCGCGATGAGCACGTCGAACAGCTTCGGCTCGCCGTCGGCCAGAACCTGAAACTTCGCCTCCGCGCCCGAGAGCGTCGCGCGCGCGGTCGATGGCAGGGTCTCGTGGAAGACGGGGAGGAACTGCAGCAGGTAGCGGCCGCAGATGCGCTTGCAGGTCGTCGTGTCCTGCTGGTCCTCCGGCGAGAGGCTCGCCGTCATGCGGTCTTCGATCGACTCGATCAGCAGCGGCACCGACCGCACCGCCTCCTCGCGCGTCGCGGCGTCGGTGTCGCCGAGGCAGTCGACCACGGCGCGGAAGGCGAACGCGATGCCCTCCGGGTTGGAGATGCTCGTGCCGAGGCCGAAGGCCACCGTCGCGAGCAGGCCGCCGTGGCGCTTCTCCGGGATGCGCAGCGTTTTCTGGCACATCTCTATCGGCAAGTCCTCGTACATGGTCGGTAGCAGCTCCACGAAGCGCTGCATCGTGTCGGTCGCGCCCTCGAGTCCTTCGACGACGCACGACAGCAGCAGCTTCGCGATGTCGCCCATGTAGCGCTGCAGCTCCTCCTCGGCCTCCTCGACGGTGAAGACCGCGTCGATAAACTCGACGTGCACCTCCGTGTGCGTCGGGCGCGCGTTGAGCATCTTGAAGATGAGCGGCAGGGCAACGCTCGGCTTCACCTTCACCACCTCGATCAGACCCGCGACGCTCGTGTCGATCTGCGCCTCGACGGCGCTCTCCACGAGGCGCGAGCCGAGCACCTTCGTGACCACCGTAAAGACGCGGCGCGCGGCCTCCTGCACGGCCTCGTCCGAGTCCTGCATGCCGGGCCGCACGCAGTCCACGATGCGGCCGCCAAGCCCGCCCAGCTTCTTCGCATCGGCGAGCTGCGCGACAGCCGCCAGGCAGTTGAGCGCGCCGAGCTTCGTGCGGCGGTTGTCGGTCTTGTACATGTCGCACAGCTGGTTCACAAAGAGCTCGATCGTCTCGTTCATGCGAGAGGTGAACTCGATCGTCTTCTCGGCGACGAGCACGCAGTCGGGGTTGTCCGACGACGCGAAGTGGACGAGCAGCACCGTGAGCGGGTCGAAGATCTTCTTCACCGCCGCCCGGATGCTCGCGACGGCGGCCTGCCAGGCCATGTTGGTGTCGTTGCGCACCTGGACGCTCGCCTCGTGCCGGCCGCAGTACACCGCCGAGAGCACGCGGCAGAGGTCGTCAGTGCCGATCATGTCCTCGAGGGAGGCCATGAGCGAGTAGCCGCGCTTCTCCACGTCGCGGGCGGACTCCATGATGAGCATGCCGCCCTCGTCATCGGTCGCCGCCACGGGGGCACCGCTGCCGCCCTCCGTCGCCGCGATGAGCATCTCCAGCTCCTCTTGCTGCTGCTCGTCCTCGACGCTCTCGAGGGCCTGCTGCACCCGCATCTTCTTCTTCACGTGGGCGACGAGATGCAGCAGCAGCTTCGACACGAGCAGCAGCGAGCTCTGCCGCAGCGTCGTCATCTCGCTGACGACGCCGGCAAGCAGCGGCTCGAGCACGAGGCTGAGGTGGCGGGTGCCGTAGAGGGAGATGATGCTGTCGCCGGCGACCAGCGCGACGTCGCGGACCTTGTCGGAGAAGTGCGAGAGCCCGTGGAGCACCCACGGGAAGGCAAGCGGCAGCAGGCGCTGGAAGCTCTCCGTGCTGAGCGTCGACGGCGCGTACACCATAACGTACAGGAAACCCTCTCGCACCGGCGGGCGGTTGTCGGTCATGCCGGCCTCGATGGTGTCGAAGTACAGCGCGAGCAGCTCGTCGCCGCAGGCGTGGACGACCTCCACGAAGACCTGCGCGGCGCCGGCCTTCTCGATCGTCACCGCGTTGATGCGCTCCATCGTCGCGAAGCACCACGCGACGACCTTGTCGGCGATGGTGTCGCGCAGGGCCGCCGTCAGCGCGCCGATCGCCTTGGCGGCGGTCGTGCGCGACTCCGTCTGCGGGTCCTGAGAGGCCTCCTCGAGCAGCCGCACAAGCTCGTCGGCGTACGGGGCCAGCGTGGACGGCTCACTCACAAGACTGACCATCGCGGCGGCGATCTGCGCCGCCTTGGGCCGCGTGTGCGCGTTGGTGTGCGCGCTGAGGCCGCGCGAGATGACAGGGATGATCAGCGCGAGCGAGGCGGGGTCGACCACGTTGGTGAAGCGGGTGTAGAGCAGCGCGTCGAGCGCGGGCTCGATGTCGGTGCTGGGCGACCGCGTCGCGTTCAAAATGAGGTCGACGTGCTCCTGGATCTCCGGGTTCGACACGACGCCGGCGACGCGCTTCAGCGCGTGGTAGGCGGCCTGCGAGACGGAGCTGTTGACGTCAAAGAGGCAGTTGTTAATGTGCTTCATGATCTGCGGCAGCGTCGCGGCGAGCTGCTTGGGCGAGCAGAAGGCGACGTACCCAATGAAGTTGAGCGGCGGCACCTTCTTCTTGGCGACGTCGCCGGAGAGGGACTCGATCAGCTTCGGGATGAGCTGCCGCAGGCCGACGCCGGAGAGGCAGCTCATGAAGACGCGACTGGCGTCATCGGCGCAGGCGGAGATCTTCTGATCGGTATCGGCGACGCTGGCGAGCAGCAGCCCCGACACGTGCAGCGCGTAGGGCTCGAAGGGGGTGCCCATCACATCGCAGAGGGCTTCAATGAGCATCATCGCGCCCGACTTCTCGACCTGCTTTTCGGTGGCCGCCTTCTCGATCGCCTCGACGATGTGGTAGCGACGGAGGGAGGTGAGCCCGAGGCCCTGCAGCACGCCGACGAGACCCGCCGCGTGCGCCTTCTTCTTCACGTACGAGCCGGAGTGCATGACCTGCTTCATGCACTTGTCAACAAATTCGTCGAGCTTCGGCGACTGGCGCACCGTTTCGCTCTTCGAGATCTCGATCATGCTCTCGCACACGCAGCGGTGCACCATCGCGCTCTGCGAGTTGTTGAGGATGCGGCTCTGGTGCTCAATGATGGACTCCAGCAGCTCCGTCTCCTGCAGGCGGCAGCTGATGATCGTCAGCCACACCGTCGCCGTCGCGAGGTACTGCTCCTTCTGCGTCGCGCTCGCATCCTTGGGCGGCTTCGCGAGACGGGCTTGCAGCCCGGGCGCCATGCGGCGCTCCGTCTCGAGCTCGGCGTCGCGCAGCACGACGCGGCCGGCGGAGAGGATGTACTTCATGAGCGCCTCGCTCGTGGTCGGTTGCTCCAGCACCGTTGCCAGGTGGTTCATCGCGATGGCGGGGATGCTCGGCTTGTAGGTCGACGAGAGCTCCTGCAGAGCGAGCACGCTGGCGAGCCCGCCGACTTTGGTAATGTCGAGCGTCCAGGCCTGCTGCACCTCCTCGGTCGTGTCCTCGCGCTGGTAAAGCGCCTGCATCGTCTGCACAATGAGCAGCGCGTTGGTGCGGCGCTGGCCGTACTGGCGCAAAAAGTACAGCACGTCCTCCCAATCCGAGGGCTGCAGCGCCCAGGCGTACGTGGGGTCGTCCAGCACGACCCGCATCGCCTTGCTCACGTTGTGCGAGCTGTCGAGCGAGAAGATGGCGGCCATGACGAGCGCGCGGCGGCACTCGGCGAAGTGTGCGAGGCGGTGCAGCGCCGCGGCGGTCACCTCGCGCACGGAGTCGACCGCGCTGAACATGCCCGCCTCGACGGTGGCCAGGCGCTCGACGGGGATGAGCGACATGAGCAGGTGCATGCCCTGCTGGACGCTCCGGTACAGCGCCGGGAAGCTCGTCAAGATCATCGAGAGGAGCTCCAGCGTGGTCGTCGGCTCCGGCAGGTTCGCCTGGCCGAGGTTCTGCAGCAGCACGCTCATCAGCTGGTGCTGCGTCGCGACGGGGATCGTTGTGGAGACGGCGTTGCTGCCGCGACCAACCTTGAAGGCGACTCGCGCGAAGGGCGTCAGCGCGACAAAGAGGGGCGCCGGCAGCATCTGCGGCAGCGCGAGGCGCAGCAGCTGCGCGAGGGCCGTGATCTGTGTGACGTCGCGCACGGCGAGCGTGCTCGCGTCTTGCAGCCGCGCGGCGGTCACGGCGGTCATCTCGGCAAGCGAGCGCAGCGGCGTGTGCGAGAGGAGGCCGACGAGGGCGTCGAGCGCGAGCTGCTGCAGCACGAGCGGCGCGCCGGTGGCGGGGCTCTCAGCGACGACGTGGCGGTGGAGGAGCTCCTGGAGATAGGGCAGCAGCACCGCCACGCCGGCGACGTCGAAGTGGCCGTTAGTGCCGATCAGGCGGACGGCGAGGAAGGGCATTTTGTGCTGCCGCGCGACGGGCACGACGGCGCGCTGGCGCTTCGCGATGTCGGCGCTGAGCACCTCGCGCCCCTTCGCGAGCGCCGCCGCGTCCTTCTTCTTCGCGTCGCGGAAGTCGTCCTCGGTCATCCCCTTCGGCGCCTTGTCAGGGTACGACTTGAGCAGCTGCTGGGCGCGGAGGTGGCGCTCTTCGTAGTCACTCAGCACATCCACCGACTCGGCGGCGACGGCGCGGTCGCGGTCATCGAGGCCGCAGAAGTACGCGGCCGAGGCGTGGAGCAGCTGCAGCAGGCGCGCAAAGACGGCCTGCGAGGCGGCGGCCGTCGTCGCGGTCAGCAGCAGCACCACACCGCGCGCGGCGGCCGTCGCGACGTGTGTGCGGTCGGGCGCCAGGAGCGCGGTGGCGAGCGCCTCCAGCAGCGGCTGCACCTGCTGCACGAGCAGACCGCTGTACGGCTGCTTCACGAGCGCCGTGAAGAGGCGCCCGTCGACCTGCTGCGCGGCGCGGTTGTGGCGGCGCGCCGTGTCGCGGCTGAGGGCGAAGAAGGTCGCGTCGGCGCCCTGCACGTAGTCGTGGCCGAAGCAGAGCAGCGTCTCGGCGAGCCGCGTGGCGAGCGCGGGGTTCGCCGGGTCGGCCGTCGCGTGCTCCAGCACCGCCGGCAGCACGTGACGCACGGCGTCGACGGCGGACCCGCCGGCAAAGATGGGCTCCAGCGTGTTCTGCGACAAGCTGAAGACGGTCGTCGTGAGGGCATCCCACAGCGCCGCGGCGGCCGCCGCGTCCGTGGCCGCCTCGGCCACGTACACCGTGAGCTGCTGGCGCAGCTGCCCGCTCGGGTGCGTGAGGAGCATCGCGAGGGGGCGGCACGCGCCGGCGCGCGCGAGGGCGACCGCGACGGCCGCCACACGTGCGCGCTCGGCAGCGAGGCGCAGGTTGAACTGCCCCAGCACCTCCGCGGAGCCGAGCAGCTGCGCGAGGGCGGGCACCTTCAGCTTAGCTTTCACCTGGTGCGCCAGCGCGAGCCCGAGGGCGAGGAAGGCGTCGGCGCGGACGACCTCGACCGTCTCGCAGTCGGCGAGCAGCGGCTCGGCGAGGGCGGCGGCGACGGCCGGGCTGCACTGCGCGGGGTCGAGGTGCACCAGCAGCGCCCGCCGAATGCCCTCCTCCTTCTTCGCGTTGCGGAGGGCGGCCTCCAGCCCGTCGGCGAGGGCGGTCGCGCTGACGTGCAGCAGCGTCGCGAGGCGCAGCGCCTGCGCGGCGCTGTCCTCGGCCGGGGACCCGATATCGCGGCTGAGGAGCGCCTGAATGTCCGCGTCACCGCCGAGGTGCTGCGCCAGCACCGCCGCGTCGAGCACGGCCAGCATGTCGGCGAGCAGCTGCAGCACGACGGCCTTCTCCGGCGGCGAGCGGCAGCGCGAGGAGAGCAGCACCGGGATCGCCTCGCGCACGAGCGGCAGGAGGTCGTCCGTCACCTGCTGCGGCGCGGCCGCGTGCAGGGCGCGCAGGAGAGAGGCGTAAGCTGCGCCGACCGCGGTCGCGGCCAGCTCGGCCGTCAGCACGCGCGCGTGGGTGACAAAGGGCGTAAAAAGAGACATCACCGCGTCCTTGCCTTTCGCAACCAAGTAGGCGAGCACGTCCGTGGCTGGCAGCGCGCGCAGCACCGCCACGTAGTCGAGGAACATTTCCCGCGTCACGCTTGTGAGGCCCATGCTGTACAGCGTGTGCTGCAGCGCACCTGCCGCGTCGGCGACGGCGAGCGTGCCCGGGACGGCCTGGCGACCGCCCAGGAGGGCGGACAGCGAGGCCGGCTTCGCCTTGACGAGGGCGACGACCGCGTCGGTGGCCGCCGGCGGCGCCCACGACGGCGCGACCACAACGCGCACGGCGGCCTGCTCGGCGGGGGACAGCTTCGCGAAGGCAGCCGCGAACTCCTCGGCGGCGGTCGGGGCCGCTGCCGTCGCGGCCGCCACGACGCGCCGCAACCGCCGCACGATCGACGAGCGCAGGAAGCACTCGTTGTCGTATGACTTTCCCGCCTGGGCCTCTTTCTCCGGCGCCGCGGAGTGCTTGCTGCACTGCGCGTGCTGCGCGGCGTACGCTGTCGCCACCACCGCGAGCGCGCGCAGCCAGATGAGGCGCACGTCCTCGGCGGACTGCTCGCGCACCTTGGGCGCGGAGGCGGGGTCCGCCTTGCGCGGCACGCCGCGGACCCTGCCGCCGGTGGTCGCCACCGTCGACGCGGCGATCAGCACGAGCTGCTCGAGGCAGCGCAGCGCGACGCGGCTGGACTGGTGGGGCAGCTGCCCGAGCGCGTACTGGAGGGCGGCCGCCCACTCGTGCTGCGTCAGCGGCGTCTGCGCCTCGACGAGCGGCAGCAGCACCTTCTGCAGCCGCCGCTGGAGGCGGTGAGGGAGCTGCGGCGTCTTCGCGGCGCCGACGACGCACAGCACGACGGCGATGGGGTGGAAGCCGTGGGGGTGAGGCCGCTCGGCGAAGCCCTGCATCTCGGCCGACATCTCCTCCACCTTCTGCCCGGCCTCCAGCTGCTCCTGCTGCGCCGCGCGCAGCTCGAGCAGCTCGCGCGCCTCCTTCTTTAGAAGGGGGTCATTGTAGTGCAGCAGCACGCGGTAGGCCAGCTCGGCCGTGGCGTTCTTCTGGAGAAGACGCACAACGTGCTGGACTTCCATGACAATACTCTTTTAGATATGAAAATAAAAATATGTATTGTTTTTGATGATTATAATTATTAGAAACTACTAGATAAAGAGAGAGAAAAAAAAAAAAAACAAACAAATGAGATCCTAAGATATAATTTGTTTTTGTTTGTTTTACTCAGCACACTCCACACAAAAACACAACTGTGATACTTATTTTCTTTATTAAAAACATGTCATATATTAATTAAAGAAAAAAAGGGAGAAGAACAAATGCATAATTTTTGTTTCTTGTGCCACGGTGCCACATTTAAAGGTCTTCACAAACAAACAAAATAATATATATATATTTATATGAATACAAATAATCTTGTCTAATAACAAAAAATCGTAGTTTACATATAAAGGACATTAATTGTTTTACTGTTTCGACGGGATGAGGGTGTTGGACGATATCGCACACCAATTGTTTGCACGCGCCAACAAGTGTGCAATTTTTTTTGTTTTTTTTGAGTTTGCGAGTTTTCAGCTTTGAAATGAATAGCTCGCGCGTTTGTTGTTTTGTTTTAGTACAATGCGATTTGGAGTGCTTCTTTTCCATATATATATGTAATCTCTGGTGGAAACAATGGGACTTAAAAAATGATCATACATTTTGTAAAGTAGCTATAGTGACAACATTTTTGTTTTTCGTTTTGAATTCAATATATATGTAAAATTTGGTTTCATTTTTTTCACTCTTTCTTCTGCCGACGCTCCGAGATCAGGCGCACGTTAGCTATAATCTGCACCGTGTGCACGGCGGCACCGAGCACGGCCGCCGCGGCCGGGCAGCCGACGAACGTCACCCAGACAAATAACACACCCGCCAAGGGCAGCATGTCCGGGCGCCTCAGCCCCGCGCACTTGGCGCTGATGACGACGTGTACAATGATGCTGCCCGTCGTCGCCGCGACGATCATCCAGAGCCCCGGGTAGGGGATGGCCCCGAGGGAGTAGCCGGGCAGCGCGCTGCCGCCGCCGCTGCCGCCGGCCGCCGCGATCAGGCGCGCGTGGCGGGGCAGCGCGGTGAGCAGCACGCCGCAGTTCGCCACCATGAAGAGGGTGGGCAGCCGAAGCAGCATGCGCCAGTTGTAGCTGCTCAGCTGCGCTATCGTCTGGAGCTGGACAAGGTTGTAGAAGATGTAGACCCACTCGATGCAGGTCAGCCGCGACGCGTAGTACGCCACGGGGTGCTGCACGCTCGCGGGCAGGAAGAAGAGCGCGCCTTCGAGCGCGGCGAGCGGCACGCGGGCGGTGCCGACCGGGCACAGACTGGGAATCCACATGGCAAACCCAAAGAGCAGCATCGCCTCATCGACGGAGGCGATGCGGGTGCCCCAGATGAAGATGCTCTGCTCGTAGTTGAGCGTGTGGCTGATGACGGTCACGAGGGCGATGAGGCAGATGGAGATGGACATGTTGCTCAGGCTGCAGCCGAGCACGGCGAACAGCATGCAGGCCGACAGCAGCGAGGTCACGCAGTCGAGGCCGTGGTCCAGGTACTCGCCGATGACGCTCGTCTTCTTATCGCGGCGGGCGAGGCGGCCGTCCGTGTTGTCGGCGACGCAGTAGGAGAGGTTGAGGACGCCGCAGAGCGTGTACAGCACCATCGCGCCAGAGACGAGGCCGCCGAGCAGACCGCGCGACAGCAGATCCTCGAAGAGCCACGCCGGGCGCGCGACGATGCGGGTTGGGTACAGGGGCGTGTGCACCGCGTCCCCCGGCTCGACCCACGACCACGGCGGCAGCAGCGGCCGCCCCGGCGTGAAGGCGGCGTCCTCCGGCATGGCACAAAGCAGCAGCAGCGAGGACAGCAGCGTCGCGCCGACGCCGCAGAGGGTGACCGTGTTGGGCATCCAGCTTTGCGGGTAAAACAATACGAGCCAGTCGTAGAAGGGAAAGAGAAGGTACTCGGCCAGGTAGCTGGGCACGGGGCTGACGGGGGAGGTGCCCGCCGGTGCCGCGGGGGAGTACAGAATGGAGGCGTCACCCATGATAGTGTGAGCGAGAGTAATTTGTGTCTAGAAATTTATGTATATATTGCAAGTGAAATAATGAGAGAAGAATAGTATTTTTGTATACTTTGTTCTCTTGGTTAATATTGATGGAGCTTATATAGAAACAAAATAATAAGAAACAGAAAAAAAAAAAAGGTAAGAAGATAAAGAGATAAAAGCAAGTACATAAGTATTGATTAGTTTTGAACACTTGAAGACCTTGAAAGTATGTATAAATCACTTTTTTACTTTGCCTTTTTAAAGTCGAATATAATATATTTGTTCATTTGCGTGTAAGTATTAATTTTCAACAACCACTTTATATATAGACGCCAAACCAACAACAACAACATCACATAGTTTATCTTGTAATAACAATTATATATAAAAAGGTGAAGAGAGAGTAAGTGTAACACACGTTTGCATGCTAATGCACCATCAACAGCCCTCGCCCACCAATGTTCTCCTTCACCGCTTGAATGTGGTCGATCACCCGGTTGTCCGCTGTTCGACAGACATACACGACGAGGCGGTTGTGAACGCCGTGCGAGTTCATAAAGCGGCGCATCATCTTCGGTGACCACTCGAACTCCGTCTTGCCGTCGTAGCTGCACGGCTCAATCACGTGGATTGTCGGCTCGCTCTGAAAGTACTTGAGCTCCACCGCGAAGGCGCGGTCGTTGTGGAAGTCGCGGAAGCCGGCGACGATGCCGTGGTCCAGCAGCACCTTCGCGCAGCCGCGCGTCTCGAGCGTCGAAGGGACAACCACAAAGCGCTTCCGCTGCTCCGAGGCCTCGCGGAGGCGGTGGCAGAAGTCGTACACCGGGGTAGACACGTTGTACGTCCAATCGCGCGGCTCACGCTTCTCGAGCTGGAGGCGGTCCTGGTCGAGCGGGCTGGGCGCCTCGTAGCTGCCGTAGTACAGCGCGTGGTCGCCCTGGTGCTGAAAGAAGAGGCGTGTGATGGGATCGGCCGGCAGGTCGCGGCGGCGCTCGACGCCGGGCAGCTGCACGAGCCGCCGCTGCGGCACCCCTTGCCGGCCATGGGCGGCCGCAGCGGCGCCGCCGTAAGGCGTGCGCGTGGCGAGAAAGGGGTCGCGCTCCTCGGCGAGGAGAAGATTCAGCTGCTGGCGCAGCTTCTTCTCGTCCTGCTTGACATCGTTGGCGATGGCAAAGAGACCGCCCTGCCGCTGCTTCCTCGTCTGCGTGGTCGTGCTCTTTGGGTTGCTGGAGTGGCCGCTCAGAGCGGCAGGACTAGAGGTATTGTTGCTGTTGTTGTTATTGCTAATGTGAGAGTGTGTGGGGCCGGTGGCGTGGCCGCCGACGCGGCTGCCGGGACTGAAGACGGTCGCGACGCTGCCGTAGACGCGGGCGGCGATGGGCAAGGTGCTTCGAAGCATATGCACGTACTTTTTTATTAAGCCTCTTATCCTTTAGGTAATAAACCAATTAATTAGACTAAAGAATTGCAGAAAAAAAAAAAAAGGTAATGCAGAAGATGAGATAGAAAAGTGCGCAGGCAATGTTTTTTTAAATTAGTAAATATATTGCTCTAGTCTAAAAGCCTTGACGTACATCTGGTAGATTATAATTACAAAAAGGCTGAAAAAATTATTTTATCTGCTTTTATTATTAATCGTGCGCGTAAAAAAAAGAAGAAGAATAGACACAAATTAAAAAAGCCTGTTTTTTTTTTCTTTCGTCTTTCTTTAGCTTTTTTTTCTTCTCCCTCTCATTTCTTCTTTTCCTTGTACGCCTATACGCTTATGCGTCATTATTATCTTACTTAATACAAAAACTTAAAGCGCAAGAAATGCGCCATCATTACAGCACCTGACGGTACATGAAGTACGGCCCCCGCGTTTCCTCGGCGTCCCCCGCGCGCGTGATCTCGACCACGTCGCCGCGGCGCAGCCCGAGGTAGGTCACCATCGGATCGCTCACGAGAATTCGGGGCAGCTGCGCGACCTCGAGCCGCCGCTGCCGCAGCAGCGTCGCCTTCTCCTCGTCGCTCAGCCGCCGGTGCGGCGGGACGCTGCGATTGTGTGAAGGGTTGAACACGAGCTCCTCCTCCGCGAAGAGCTGCAGGTGCACGGTGGGCTCGCCGGTGCCGGCGCGCACCTGGCCGTTGAGCTGCTCCACCTGGCTGTAGATTTGTGGCCGCGGCCGGTTCTCGCACACAATCACAACCGAGGGCGTCTTCTTCTCCAGCCCTTTGGAGCGGATGGCGTGCACGGCGGCGAGGTTGAGCACGCCGGTGGTGAAAAAGATGAGAAGCGCAGGCGTTTTGTGGTGCTTCTTGGCGCCGCCTTCCGTTGTGTGTGAAGGGTCTTCACGCGCTTCCGCTTGCTGCTCGTCTTTCTGCTGCTCGCCCTCCACACAAGTGATCCGCATCGCCTCGCGCAGAATGAGCATCTCCTCTTCGCTCTCGTCATCATCGTCCTCGTCGGAGCTACTGCTGCTGCTACTGCTGCTGCTGCTGCCAGCGCCACCCCCACTTTCCTTCTTTTGCCTTTTACTTGTGGCGTTGTGCGTCGTTGCTGTCGTCGTGTCCATCTTCTTCGCACTGCTCGTGTCGTTGCGACTTTTATTGCCAGCTCCGTTTTTCTTTTCTACCGGGGCTTCGTCCTGGACCACAAAGTGCTGCCGGAACCACTCCAGCGAAAGGCCCCCTTGCGCGGCATTGTAGTAGGGATTCACTGCATTCGTGTCATTGTCAGACGGGGGCGCCAGTGCGGCCGCCAACGCGGACGGGTGGCGTATTTTGTAGCCCCTGTCTGCGCAAAGCTGTATACATGTATTATAAACGCGAAACAGACGTACCAGCTTTAATTCTTCCGTCGAAGACATTTTTTTTTTATATGGTCTTATTATACTCTTCTCTTCTTTACTTTTTTAATTTTTTGTATGTAAGCGAGAATCAGGAAATACAAAATAAAGAGATGATTTTAAAGTGAGAAAGACATGTGAATAGTATTGTTAATAGAATACATAAAAAAAATATATATATATAAAACGCGAGCGGTACATAATGTGGACAAATTTTACAAGCAAATAAAGACATTTAGAAAACATTTATTATTATTATTGTATTATAGGTATATGTATATATATATACAAGTATTTTTAATTGTTGCTTTATCATACACCCACCCACCCACACCCCAAACAAACACAGACAACTTAAACAAACAAACAAACAAGTATTCACACAAAAAAACCGCCTGCAATTTTTTTTTTTTTTATTAGTAGAATATATTTAAATAAATATTTTAATTACACTACTTGGCGGTACGAAGAGTAGACGCCGGCAGACTCGCTCTTGCGTTCAATGCGCACGACGTTGCCGCGCGCGAGCCCGAAGTAGCGTGCGACGGGGTCGGTGGTGAGCAGCCGTGGGAGCTGGTGCACCTCCAGCGCGTGGGCCTGCAGCACCTCGCGCGTCTGCTCCGGCGTCAGCGGCACATGCCGCGGCACCAGCTGGTGGCGCGTGATGTTGACCGCGAGGTCGTCCTCCTCGAAGAGTTCGACCTTCAGCCGCCCGACGGCGCCGCGGTTGATGTTGTCAATGTGTTTCTTCACTATCGCGTTCGGCTTGTTCGGCGTCACGAGGAGCAGCAGGTGGCAGCCGTCCTCCTCGGCGAGGTCCACGTACTTCTTGAGGTTCGTCCCGGTGAGGTCGTTCGGCGGGCAGAAGAGAACGAGGGCGGTGCTCTTGGTTGCCACCGCCGCCGCCGCCGCCGCGCCGGAGTCGCCTTCGGCGACGCCGGCGGGCGCCTGCTCGGGGCTCGCGCTCGCGTCGCGGGTGCAGGGCAGCGTCATGCGGTTGCGCATAATGACGCGCTTGCGCACGACAACGGTGTTCTCGTCCTTCTCGTCGTGCACGATTTGCAGGTTCGCCCCCCCGGCGGCGTTGAGCCGCTCGCGGTCCATGACCACATCGTCCTCTTGGATGTACATGTTCGCGAAGTCCTCGTAGGTCTCCGGGACGAGGGCGTCGGGCACGTCGTAGTGGCGGTCCTGCATCATCTCGTACACAGTGCGCAGGACGCGGAAAAGCTTGTGCTCGTGCAGGTTGGCCTGGCCAATCGCGGCGATGCTCGTCATTGTGGTTTAATATCAATAAAGAGAAAAAATATATATTGTGGCTGCCGCAAAAATCTAAATGTATCTTAAAATGGAGACAAAAAGTACAATATGAACGTGTTAAGTATAAAAAACAGCACGGAAGTAAAGAAGATGTAGAGAAAAAAGAGCCGCAAGTGTTGATGGCAATATGGAGAATAAAGCGGTAAAAATGTGCATACAGCTTCTTATATATATATTTTTTAATTCTGACGAAAAACGTTGCAGAAACAACAACAAAAAAGAATTGGATGCGTATATACGGAAATGTAAACGTGAAAACGTTAAACAAAACTAAAAACAAAAGCCTTCTTTGACAAATACGTATTTGCTCTGCTGCACACTGTCACACTGTGAGAAAAATAAAATAAAATAAAGAGACAAAAAAAAAAAAAAATAAGTAAATATGTGTTGACTGGCGA
>AUXK01000100.1:0-14803 GCA_000482165.1 Strigomonas oncopelti | reverse complement strand
CAAGAGCAACAACAAAAAAGAAGAAGCAAAAACAACAACAACAAAGTCAACAGCAGCCTGCGCTTCTACTTTTTTTTCTACTTTTTTTTTTTCTTGTGTGCGTGTGTGCGTGTGTGTGTGCACTCTATCTGTTTATCGAAGTTTTCTTTCATATATATAAATATATATATTTTCATTTATTGTACGCATAGTTGTCTCAAGAAGTTTTTTTTCTGTTTTGTTTACTGACTTATTTGTTTATACAAATGCACACATATGTCTCCATATTTGTTCGCGATTCGAAATACAGTCGGCTGTTGTATGGTCGTACTAATTTACGATATTACATGACTTCGTTCCATCATTGAGTTGTCCACGACTTGCTGTGCACGAGCCCATATGACAAAAACTCGTACCTCGCGGCGCTATCATTTTTTCCTTTTTTTTTCCTTCTTTTCTCAGCTAGTATCGCGCTGCGCAACTGCTTCTTTCTCCCCTCCCCCCCTCCCCCCGTATCTCTTTCTTTCCTTTTTTTATTATATTTATCTCCCGCTTATTTTATTATTTTTATTTGAAGGCCCTCGTAGGTCATGGATTCTCGAAGGCGCGAGACTGTCAGAGAATCAGTCGGGGCGCGAAACGCACATTTTGCGGCCTCCGCCCCTGCACGTTCGGGGGAGACAATCGTTGTAGATGCCGATGAGGTGCCCTTGTGGCGGCAGTGGCTGCGAAAGCTACAATGTGGTTTTGTCGGCTCCAAATACGCTCTGGGTATTGTGCTGATTTTGTGTGTCACGGTCATTTGGGTCGCTTCTTCTGTGTGGATACAGTACATTTTCGATGACATGGAGTACAACCACCCTTACTTTTTGACTTACTTCAACACAACATTCTTTAGCGTGTGGAATTTCGGCTTTGTTCTCTCGCGCTCGTGGAAAAAAATCCCCAAGTCGGACGAGGCGCGCGATCAGCCCATTTTCGTCGACGACCCCCGCCTGCTCCACGGTGGGTGGGAGGACGAGCCGGCGCGGACAGACGCGTCCACCACCGCCGCCGCCACCGTAAGCGCGCTCGGGGGCGCCGGCGGTGGAGACTCGCTGCGCGATAGCCTGACGGGCGCGACGGTGTCGGTGCCACTGGTGCAGCCCGGCGCGGTGCGCGTCTTTAAGCTGAAGTCGCAAGAGGTGGTGGTGGAAACGGTTTTTCAGGACGGGTCGGTGCGCACCCGTCAGCCGCCTCCGGCCGTTCTCGACGAATGTTGCGACTACGCGTCAGAGTCCGGCAGCTGCGACAGCAGCGAGGACTTCGTCGACCTGGAGGAGCTAGACGACGCTAGTGGCAAGACGGTGGACATCGAGCGGGTGCGCGTCCCACGTGTACGTGCGTACTCGATTGAAAAATTGTGGCGCGCGGCCGCAATTTTCTGCCCCTTCTGGTTCCTCGCGAACTACCTGTTTAATTTGTCCTTGTCCTCCACGTCTGTGGCTTCCAACACGATTCTCAGCTCCACGTCCACGATTTGGACGCTGCTGCTCACCTACGTGCTGCTGCGGCAGCCCGTGGGCGTGCTCAAGTGGCTCGGCGTCGCGCTGTGCGTCGGCGGCATCGCCATGGTCGGCCTCTCGGACCGCACCTCTGCCTCCTCCACCACCCGCAACACCGTCTTTGGCAACTTTATCGCGCTCGTTTCGGCCTTCTTCTACGCGACGTATACCTCTGTCCTCAAGTATCTGTTGCCCGACGACGACCGCTACCCGATGGGCGCCGTGTTCGGCGCCGTTGGGGTGATCAACCTCATCTGCTTCTGGCCTGGCCTTGTGATTCTCAATGTGATGGAGTGGGAAACGTTCGCCTGGCCGCGCAGGTCGCAGTTTTGGTGTCTCCTCCTCAACTCGCTCATCGGCACTAACCTCAGCGACGTGCTGTGGGCGCGAAGCGTCGTGCTGACGTCGCCGGTCGTGGCGACACTGGGCCTCATGCTGACGACCCCGCTCTCGATGGTTGTCGATTATATTTTGAAAGGCAAAACATTTAGCGGCACCTACGTGGCCGGGGCAGTGTTTGTCATGCTCGGATTTGTCCTCGCCAACCTGCCTTTAGACATACCCCTTTACCGTCTTCGGGGTGTAGTCGAAATTTTACAGAAAAAATAAAGTAAATTACTGCCGTGTGCATAAGCAAAGAATATATATATATATATATACTATAACGTAGCGTTTTCTGTTTGTTTTTAATTGTCCCTTTTTTTTTTTCTAAAGCCGGTCTTCGTGAAAAATTCTGTGTTTTTTTTTGTGTGAAAAAAACAACAACTACTTATTAAATTTGTTTTGTGGAGTGTGTAGGCCCCCTTTCGTCTCTTTTTTCATTTGCGTTATAACATACACGGCTCTTTAATCCTTTTCCTTTTCCTTATTATTATATTTATTATCTTTTCTTTTATGTCGCCAAAAACCTACGTGCGGCCGCAAATGTCGTCTGCATCACCTGACTTCGACACTTTACGTTTGTCTTCTCTTTGCCCCTTCTTCTCTCTATCTCTCCCCTTTTCTGCTCTCTCGCGAATAGGAAAACTAAAATATTACTGGATGTTGCCATTGAAAGAGGTGCCCCTTGCCGGCTTCTCTATAGGGTCTCTCCTGGTGCCCACAGGGTTCACTGTCGATGTCCACCGCTCGCACGTCAACCTCAGTTTTACTGCAAACACGCGGGACCGCGCCAACGCGGCGCATCGCAGCGGCGACGACACTTTGCTTCCCCACGGAAGTACCTTCAACACGGTGCGGCTGGAGGAGTACAAGGAAGAGGGGGCGCTTCTCTACGTGACGGAGCTATTTCTGCCCCACCGCGGCGAAGCAGAAGTCCACTACAGCACGCAGGCCGTGCAGGCGATGGTGCAAGGACCGCGAGGGCACGACGGCGATCTGCGTGTGTGGGTGACGCCCGTTGATGTCCAGGTGCCGCAGGACGACGGGGAGAGCGACCCGCGAAAAGTGAGTCTGGGCAGCCTTCTGGGTGCCACCAGTTCAATTTTTATCATTCTCACCGCCGTGCTTCGCGGTGGCGCATGTGCGGAGGCCATCTGCTCGACCGCGGAGGAGATGCGCAGTTGGGTGGTGGCACAGTATCAGCGGCCACTGTCCGAGCTGAGCGCCTACCGTGGCTTTTCCCGCTCCACGATGGAAGATGGGGAGGAGGCGGAGGAGGAGGAAGACAAGGGCCGTGTCGCGGCGGCCCTGGGACTCCCGTGCTCACCCCTGACGCTGAGCGAGGAGGCCCTCCCTTCTTTGGGCGCGGTCGCGGTGCGCTCCAAGCGGTGCGGTGGGCTGTTGCTGCTGCCACGCACTTCTAGCCCCTTTGACGGCACGAGGTGGGGCTGCGGGCCGTGCGTGCCGCCCACGGTGGAGGAGGCACTGCGCGCGGTCATGCGGGACTTGGGTCTGCTGTCGGAGGACCTGCTTTTCAGCACCACGTCGCCACGCGGCAGCAATGCGGAGCGCACACATGCGCTTTGCGCTTTGCCGCTCGACCTGACCTCCGTGGGGGGCGTCGCGTCTCTCTTCAATTTCCGATCGATCGAAACGTGCTTCGAGCTGAAGGCAGCGGCGCAGCAGCGGTGGTGCGTGCGCAAGTTAGAGTCGAGCAGGCGCTACGTGCCCACCGCGGCGGTCGTGGAGGCGCTGGAGGAGGCTTGCCGTGAGGAGGCGGCGGGGCGGCTGTCGGCGCACTCTGCTGCTCCCGGCAGCGCCCTCGCGGCCTTCCGCCGCCGGCATCCCATTGCGCAGCGCCACACCACCTACCGCATCGAGCCTGCCCTCGCGGCCGACGAGGTGGAGGGAGAAGGCGGCACGGGCCTCGCGCTTCTCGCGCAGCTGTACCACCCGCTCTGCACGTCCGACCACGCGGCGGTGCTCCTCACCGTGGACCCGCCGCCGAAGGGCGAGCGTGGCGACGCGGAAGCGCCGCAGCTCGCGCCGCACCCCATCACACTGCAGATCGGCTCGACGGCCGAGTGGACCTCTCTTGCCCAACACGACGCCGGCTTTTTGTTCCGCCAAGGCCAGCTGGTGCTGCGGATTCCCGCGGGTGAGGCGCGGTACCACGGCACGCGGGTGGTGCCCACGAGCGCCCAGGTGCTCACCTCCCTAGGTTCCCTGACGGCAGAGGTTGCTGGCTGGCAGGCGCCGGTGGGGGAGCACCAGCCGCTCTACGACAGCATGTCCGTCACGTGGACCGTCGTCTCGGACGGCAGCAGCGCGGATGACTACCTGGAGGACATCATCGCGGAGTACATGTACGACACCGGAAATTACAAGAAGCCCCCACTCTGCAGCGCACATCCGTACACCTTTTCAGTGCTCGAAAAGCAGCGGCAACAAAAGAGCAAGTCGCCCGCCACAGGAGCGGCAAAGCACCTCGCCGGGTCTGCCGGTGGCGCGACAAGCTACGCGTGGCTGTCTGCGGGGCATCGATGCTGCCAGTATGTGCTGGCACGCGAGAGTGGGATCGGTCAGCTACTGCTCGTGGAGGCGTCGGTGGACGTCTCTTGCCGATCACTACCAAAGCCGGGGGAGGAGACGGGGAAGTAGAGAGTGCTTTGACAAAGGAGGAGAGAGGCGCTTTGGCGGAGTGGGTTGATGGAATTACAGCATCCGTAATTCCTCGTTTTTTGTGAAGCATGCCGTTGTAAAATAGTAGAGAAAAAAAATATATATTTTTCCTTCTTCGCCAGTTTATACAATTAAACCAACAAAAAAACTCTTTTTTTTTTTCTGACAAAATTCATGTCACACATACACACACGCACACACACACTACCCTTTTTTTCTTTTTTCTTTTTCCTGCCCTTCTTCTCTATTTTTGGCTTTCCTCTGCTGCCTTATAAAGGAAAGATAAACAGCATACAAATAAATATATATATACATATATTTAATTACTATTTTTTTTTTAGCATTGTCTTGTGTTTTTTACCCAGTTTTTTTTTTCTGTTCATTTCCTGTTGCACTTTTGCAATATATCGACACAGACCCCTGTGGTTTCTTGTTTTTCCTCTCCTCTTTTAACGTTCATTTGTTGACATTCTCGTACGGCGAGGTCTGCGTAAGAGAGATGTCGAGCCGTACAGTTTCAGCCCCCGCTGTGTACTTCCCGCAAACATGCTCGCACCTCGCGCACGCCTTTAACAACAAGGGTGAGCTGTGCACTGCGCTTATCACCGGGGACGACCGCCTTCTTATTTTGAAAGAGGGCATCCGTATTGCGGAGAGCAACCCACTGTTCGAAAAGCAAGACACGCACAAGCTGGCGTGCTCGGGCGGTGAGTTGTCGACTTCTTCGCCCTCGCAGCCGGCGGAGGCGCCGGCCGTGCGGCACGTCTGCATGTGCCCCTTTGAACCGTACGTCATCCAGGTCGTTGTGACCACCACCGCCGGGCTGTTTCTGTTTGAGATGGAAGACACGGACGGGGTTTGGGTGGACACCGCCCTGCGCACGCGCGACACCTCGGACGCGGCGGGGGACGGGCTCGGGCGAGGGAGGCTGTTGGGCCGCCAGATTCACCTCACCTCCTCCCACGACCACGTGCTTCTCTCGAAGCACTTTGCGGCCCCCAAAAGCGCGGCGGCGAACCCGCTCGGCTTGCGCAGGTACGCGGGTGCCGGGGCGTCCGGCGGGGGGGCGCAGACCCCCGGACCCAACACAACCACCGCGAGCTCTCTGCGGCGCGAGAACCTGCGGGATGTACGCATGGCGGAGTTTATCTCGCAGCGCGCGCTCTGCGTTGTGCTGGAGGACGAGTCTATCATCGTCAAGCTCGGGCCCATCGCCGGCGGCGCGAAGGGCGCTGTCCCCCGCCGCTCCGATGGCCCGTGCGCGGATGCCATTGTGTGGCGCAGCGTGGGCGCCTACCGCTCTCTGGCCGTCAGCCGCCACAACCACAGCCTTGCCTTTTCGCTCGGCACCTCGACCGTGGTCGTGTTTCCGAGCAAAATGGCCGCGGAGCACCCGGCCCACGCCGCCCGCCTAAACGGCGACGCCACTACGTCCTCCCAGGGGGCATCGAGCGGCATGGCAACGCCCATCTTCTCGCCCACCAGCACGATGCGGTCGGTCGCGCTCTACCCGGGCACGACGGACTGCAGCTCGCGCGCGCAGCCGCCGGCGGACGACTCCTCCGTCTTTCTGGCCGCACGCGGCATCACCGCGTCGGTGGGGATGTTTCAGATCGAGGACCTCGCCTGGCACCGCGCGTCCACCCATACGCTGCTGTGCGTCACGTGTGTGCAGCCGCACGACAAGAGTCGCAGCGTCGTGCTCTACACCGTGCAGTCCGTCCCTTCCGTTCGCAACGTGACGAATGTGTTCACCAGCGACAGCGTAGACGGCGCGGATGACAAGAGAGAGAAGCTGTGGGGCTCGTGCCCGCCGGAACACCTCATCCAGCTGATCCCCTCCGGCACGATTCCCCTCGCCTACGAGCGGGCGGTGCCGCGGGGGCCAAGTCCGGCAGATGTAGACGCCATCAGGAGCCTCGCGGCCTCGCAGCTCGACAGCCCCGTGGCGACGGGGGACTGGCCCATGGCGAAAATGCCGCCCGTCTCGGAGATGCACACAAGCTTGGTGCAGCACTTCGCGCCGACGACGACGACGCAGCTGAGCAACACGAACAAGCTGGAGTTTCTGCACGTGGAGGGGGACGGGACGGTGCGCACCTCCAGCTATCAGTTTGGCCGCCAAAGGCACGCCAGCTTTGC
Source organism: Strigomonas oncopelti (assembly GCA_000482165.1). Lineage (NCBI taxonomy): Eukaryota > Euglenozoa > Kinetoplastea > Trypanosomatida > Trypanosomatidae > Strigomonas > Strigomonas oncopelti. Next base: position 8,075 of record AUXK01000100.1, on the reverse strand, counting down.
GAAGCAGCGGTCTAAAGGGCTTATCTGCATCCAGCTGCTGGCGCCTCTGCTCGAGCTGTACGGTGGACTTCAGTCGGTGACGGTGCTCCCCGCGTGGTTCGCGCGGTCGGTCGAGCTCGGCACGCTCTCCGCGTCGGCCTCCGCGCTGCTGCGGGCGCGGCGCTACCGCATCGTGTGCACTTTCAAAAGCGAGCTGCGCTGTGTCGTCATGACCGACCTGGCCTCCTCCATCTACCGCCTCGAAAGCTTCTTGACGCTTGGGAAGGTCTGCATCCGCTCCCTGCTCTCCTTCGACCTGCCCGACGCGCACGGCGCTCTCGACGTCGGCAGTGCCGGGGACAAGCTGGTGGCGGGCCTCATCGCGAAGGACGCCGATGACAACGACGACGCGGCCGCCTCCGACAGCTGCACTGGCGTCGTCCTCTTCGCTCACCGGAAGCTGCAGGACCGCTTCACCGCCACCGTGCTGAGCGTGGCGCCGCTGCGCGAGCCGCTGTCGCTGCTGGCGACTCAAGTGGTGTCTCCGAGGGAGCATCCATCCGCGGCTGCCCCTGCGCCACCGGCGGCTGCCGCGGGAGGAGAGGGGGAGCCGGATGGAGAAGAGGAGGAGGAGGAGGTCGATCGGGTGACGTTCTTCATGGCGCACAAGTGCCCCGACAAGGTCAAGATGATACCAGCACTGTTGAGGGCGTGTCAGGGGGACAGGGAGAAGCTCCTCACGCAACTGGCGGCCAAGTACGGCGCACTGGAGGTGCCTTACCCGGAGCCGAAACAAAAGGTGAAGAGAGAGGAGCCGGTAGTGCCCGCCAGCGCGAGCGCGCCGGCGCGGCCGCGCAGGACCACACTGCGGCTGCGCAACGGCTGTGTCACCTCGGACGGTGTCTGCTTGTACGTCTCTGGCAACCCGTCGACTCTTGGCGCCCGCGGCAGCTCGGTGCGCGACGGGCACGTGATTGTCATCCCACCGGTCGCCCTGGAGAGCCTCGCGCCTGTCAACCCGACCATCGCCATAGGCGGCGTCTACGTGCCCACGGCCGCCTTCGCCTCCGTGGTGTGTGTGGCCACCGCGCGGCAGGGCGGCGGGTCGTCGTCCTCGTCGCTGCCCTCCGAGAGCGCCCAGGTCCTCAGCCGCGCGCTGCACAACTTGAACAGCTTTGGCCTGCCCCAGAGGCAGGTGACGTGTGTCCTTCATGCGGAGACGACGACGACGTTTGTGCTGGAGGTACGCGCGCCGCTGCTGCCAGCGCCGTACCTCCTGACGCTCCAAAAGCAGCACAGCCCCGATTACAACCTTGTTCGCATCGTCGCTTGCAAAGGACACTTTCTCGTCAACAACGACACAGTCGTCGGCGTCCTCGTGGAGAGAGAGCACCGCGGCGGTGGCGCCCGCTCGAAGGAGCTGCTTCTCTACGGCCAGCCAGCTGTGCAGGACGTCTGCAAGACGATGCAGTTCCAGCAGGAGCTGCCCTCCTTCGCCGACGTCACGTCCTTCTTCATGGGGCCTCGCGGCGAGGTCGTGGTGGCAGCGTGCGGAGGCCAAGAGCTGCAACGGTGGCTCCGCTGCTTTCCCACTTCGACACCGACCGCAGCGGACGTTGATGATGTCAAGGCGCCGGCGGGAGGCGGGGAGAGGGAGGGGGATGTGGAGGGGGAAGAGGGCGACCTGCGGCGCCACTACCACTACGTGCGCGACACCACGTGGTGCGAGAGAAGCGGAAAGGAGCTCATCACGACGGTGGAGGCGATCCGCTGGGCGCCACACAGCACCGGCGAAGGCAAGTCGCGGCTCGGCGACGGCGCCCCACGGACTCAGCTGCTGTACGCGAGCGACAGCCAAGACTACCTTCGCCTTTGTGCGGCTCCGTTCGTGGCCGCCTCGGACACCACCGCGGCGCTCTCAAAGACAACACACGCCGTGCCGCAGTGCCACCCCGACGTTTTCATGCAGCTGATCGGGATGGCGCGGTGGAGTGTGCTGCGCGACGTGTGCGACTGCATCGCAACCGCCGCGCGCGCCGAGGTGCGGCGCGCGAAGGAGGAAGACGCCGTTGCCTCCGCCTCGGCCACGGACGGCGCTCACCGTGTGGCGCCGGCGGGGTGGGCCCACCGCAGCGCGGCGACGGTGACGCGGCAGGTGTGCGTGAGCCGTGTGGCGTGCAACTTCACCGACGTGCCGCTGCTGGTGCAGGACAACGCAGCGCACGCCTTGGAGCCACCGCGCCTCGCGTTGGATGGCCCCGAGGTGGAGGCCGCGTGCGTGGCGGGACAGGCCGCCGGCAGCACCTTCTCCGGCATGAGCAAGGCCTTTGCACAAACCAACGTGCTGCAAGAGCTGACAGAGCTGCTGCCGCAGGTAACGCTCGAGGGCGTCAGCAGCGGCGCGCAGCTCGACCTGCTTTGCATTGTGGAAGCGCTCCACGCGAGCAGCCAGTTCAGCCTGAGCGTCGACGAGGCCGCCGCCCGCTTCTACTTCTTCAACCGGCTCTGCTTTCTGCGCCGTCGGTTGCGCTTGCCAGACTACACAGTGGCGAGCAACAGCAACACCGTCGCGGACAAGAGCGGCGCCATAGACCCATCCTCCATTCTGTTCTTCGACGCGGGCCAGACAGCCTCGCGCATGGTTGTGACCGCCTCTTATCTGTGGGGCATGATGTCGGACAGCCAGACGGTGCTCGTCTCGGAGCTCTTCGGCGGCGAGCCACGCGCCGGTGGCGCCCTTCTGGCAGCGCAGAAAGGACTTGACTGGGCGACGGTGGAGTCGGCCGGCGCCCCGTTCTGGCTGCGTTCCTGCGACCAGCTTCGGCGGCTGGCGGAGCGCATGGCGGTGCACACCTTCCAGACCAAGCAAAGCACCACGGACGCCGCCTTGATGTTCTGCGTCGCGAAGAAGGTGGGCTCCCTCGCCGCGCTGTGCAAGCGGCAGAACAACATGAAACTCTGCGCCTTCTTTTCTCGCAACTTTAGCGAGGACAACAACCGCGACGCCGCGTCGGCGAACGCCTTTGCGGCCGTCGGCAAAAACATGGTGCTCTACGGCGCGGCCTTCTTCGTGCTCGCCGGGGACGTGCGCAGCGCCGCCCAGATAATCCTGCAGCGCCACGGCAACGCGTCGCTGGCCCTCTTCGTGCTGCGCGCCGCCGCCCCCGCCGACCGCACCGCGGCTGAGGTCGAGGCGGACCTGCAGTGGTATGCGGAGATGCGCGCGCGGGAGGAGGACCGGCTCCCGCCCCTGGACATGTGGGAGCGGACGTGCCTCAGCTGGCTGCCTGGTGCGGTGGACAGCAAGGTGCGTGGTCTCGCCGCCATCGCATCGCACCCTACGGCGCACCCCGACGTGCTCTGCACGCTGCGGTACGCGCGCGACCACGTGCAGGAGCTCACCCACCGCAGCGACGATTTTCTCTCTCTCCCGCAGGAGCTGACGTGCCTCATGCGTCTCGCGCGCTTCTGTCAGGCGCGCCATTTTGACCTCTGCGCCGCGCTGCACTACAAGGACGCCTCCCACCAGCTCACGCGGCTGATGCAGCTCGTGGAGAGCCGCAAGGCGGCGGCTGGCGGCGCCGGCGCGCGCGTCGCCGGGGGCGCTGGCACGCAGGCCCAGGCCGCGGCGCGCGCCCACATGCAGGCGGACTACAACACCGGCACCATCGTCTTCAAGGGGTTTGGCGACAGCGACGACGACGAAGACGATGCCCCGGTGAGCGCGGGAGAGGCGCCCGCGGCGGCGCAGTCCGCGCCCTCGGCACCCGCAGCGGCGGAAGAAGAAGTGCCAGACATTCAGCGAGAGGCGGTCGAGGCGTTTCACACTGAGATGCGCTACGTGGCGCAGTGCGCGGCGGAGCAGCAGGGCTGCGCGCGCGGACTCGCCGCGCTGAAAAACCTCGTCTCCGTCTCCCACTCCCGCACGACGCGCGACGACCCGCTGTCGGAGGATTACCCTTCCACGAGCTCTCGCGCCGCCGCCGCCGCCGCCGCCACCACCGCAACCTCCTTCTACAGCGTCAGTGACGAAGGTGTATTCGCCTTGCTCTGCCCGCTCTTCATCGGAGTGCTGCGGTGGAGCCCGATGGAGGCCTTCGAGCGGCACTTGTCCTCTCTCGTCGCGCACCTCTTCCCTCAGCTCTCCGTCCTCCGCTGGAAGCCGCCCGCGGAGGACGAGGACAGCGACGAGAGCAGCAGCGCGCCGATGTCCTACACCTCCCCCCTCTCGACCCCGACGCCCGCCAGCGACGTCGCGGCGGACGACCACAGCAGCATCATTTTCGTCGCCACGTTGCGTGCGCTGCTGTGCGAGGTTGCCTCAAGAACAAAGAATTATCTGCTGGCGAACGCGCTCCTGCGGGTGCCGGGGGCGGTCCCAGCGCTGCGGCGCGGCGCCCGCATGGCGACGGGCACCACGCTTGGCACCGATGGCGATGAGGTGGTAGGCGGGAGCGTGGACGACGCCCACGCGGTGTCCATCTTCTTCGCCGCCCTCCTGTACCACCTCGAGGCGCAGGAGAAGGCCCTCGGGGCGGACCTGGACGCCGAGCACCAGGATGAGCACCCGGCGGCGGCGGCCGACAAGGCAACCGAGGAGGACGCCGTGCACAAGAGCATCTGGAGCACGCTGATGGCGGCCTCGAAGGACGTCGAGGAGGAGGTCCACCTGCAGGACGAGCCGCAGAACCTCGCCGGACTGAGCGAGCCTGAAATGGTGGCCGCGCTGCTGACGTGGTTCAACGTGCATACCTACCTGCAGGTGCTGCAGCAGCTTCGCCAGGTGGCGGTGCAGCAGACGCAGGAGGCGTCGCTGACGCCCACCGCTGGCGCCGGCGGCTCCTCCACCGCTTCAGAGAGAGACTCCTTCGGCCGCGAGCGCACCTTCGCGCAGCGGCTCCTTCTCTGCTGCAGCATGTCCTACGCGACGCACCGCTTCGACGTGCTCTCGGAGGAGCTGTGCACGCGGCTGCGCAAGACGGATGGGGGCAGCAGCAGCAGCAGCGAGCTCGCCCAGTGTGGGGCGCCCAACGGGGTCTTCCTAGAAACGGACCGCACGCTCAAGCAGATTCTCGCCGCGCTGAGCACGGTGCTCGTCGCGACGGCGGTCGAGGTGGTGGAGCACTCCCTCGCCACCGCGACCGGCACCGCCGCAGCACAAGCGAGGGAGAAGGAAAAGGGCGACGACAGCAATGACGACGACGGCCATCCGCTGAAGGACAGCTTTCTCTCGCAGTCATTCTTCTTCAAGCCGCCGGCGCCGTCGCACTCGGAGGACTCGTCCTTGCAGTTGCTGGACCTGTGCATCGCCCACAGCGAGGCGTACTGGGTGCTGCCCGTGTACGCGCGCGTGTCTTCGTACGTCGTGCCCATCACCGGCCTCGCCGCGCGCCTGCGTGCCGACACCACGCGTCACTACGCCGCCCACTGCCTGCTGTGCTTGCTGGAAAAGAACCAGCAGCTCGCGCCGGCTGAGGCCTCGAGCCCCCTCTCGCGCACATCCTCGACAATGCTCTTGATGAACGTCATGAATCGCGCCTCCTCGGAGTCCTCGCTCGCGGCCGACGGCGCGCCGCGGCTGAACCTTACCCTGTGTTGCGTGGAGTCGCGCTGGCTGCGGCGCTACCACACGCACGCGTCGCTGCGGCGCCTGCTGCTGCACATCACGCTGCGCGGCGGCATACGGCAGGAGATCATCCCAACAGACCGCATGCTGCTCTCGCAGTCCGGCCACAGCATCACCCACGTGACGTACGACCACTCGACGTGCGATAGCTTGGTGTGGAGCTCCGAGGCGGGCACCACGGTCGCCCACGGCTACCGTGAGATGCTCGCGGGGGACAACGCGAACGTGCTCGACGCCACGCTGACCGAGCGCAACCTCGCCACGGCCTACTTCTCGCTGAGTCTCCTCAGCCAGGAGTCGCGCCTCGCGGCGGCCGGCCGCGGGCTGCTCGCCCGCCGCCCCCTGTCGAGCGTGTCGGCCCGCGCCTACCCCGCGGCGCACCCACACCTGCCCTTCTACCTCGCCTGCCAGCGCGACGGCAACATTGACCTGTACCCCTTCGCCGCGCGCGACTGCGTGGCCACCTACCAGTGCCCGAACCGCAGCCCCGCCACGACCCGCGCGAGCTTCTCGCCGGGCGGCTACCTCTTCGCCGTCGGGCTGGCCGACGGCTCCGTCGCCTGCTGGCGCTTCACGGCGGCCGCCCTCGACGCGACGCCGCTCTTCACGGCGCCCAAGCTCTTCGCGCCGCTCGGCGTCAAGGCGGTGTTCTACTGCGGCGAGCGCAGCTCCGTCGTGGTGGCTGTGGGCGCCGTGCTCGAGCCGCACCGGCAGCCGTCGCGTCCGTGCGACCTCGGCCGCCTCCCCTTCTACCAGGAGGGCGTCACGCCGTCGCCGCACACGCCGCTGATGCCGAGCCCCGCGGCGCTGGGCCGCAGCAAGGCCGGGGTGACGGTGGGCGAGGTGCTGCTGCTCGACACGGCCGTGATGGCCGACGACGTCGTGGCGCGGTGCGGGCTCCCGTTTGTGCCCCAGCACGCCGTCCACCTCCAGCGCGGCGACGCGGTGCTCTGCGTGTCGGCGGAGGCCTACATGGCCGTGTACGAGGTCCGCACCGGCGCGTTGAGCTTCATCGGGGAGGTCCCGCTGGAGCGCGTCTTGCAGCAGGAGCCGGCCGCGGCGGCGCCCGCCCCCCCGCAGGCCGCCGCCGCGGCCGCCCAGGCGGGGCCCGCCGTCACCGTGACCGCGGTGGCGGTGAGCTCGTTCGACGAGCTGGTCGCGCTGGGCACCTCCCGCGGCGAGGCGCTGCTCCTCTCGACGCGCACCATCATGGCCGCCGTGGACGCCGCGAGGCAGGCGGAGGCCGACAACGGCGAGGACCCGTATATGGTGCTTGGCATGGGCGGCAATCGCACGTGGCCGCCGGCGGCGCCGGGGAGCGCCCGCAACGTGCTGCTCTCCGCGCGGCGGCTGCAGGTTGTGCCGCACCAGTCCGCGCACGCCACCATTGAGCACCTCAATTTCAGTCCGTCGATGCTACTCGCCGGTATCGAGGACGGCAAGGTGATGGGCGTCACGCTCGTCTCGCACGCGCTGCGCCACCTGATCACACAAGGCAGCTGAGTGAGGGATGGAGGGATCGACTGAGAGAGAAAGAGAGGGATAAAAGTGCTTTTGCTTTATTTATTCTACTTGCCCTCTTTTTCAATCTTTGTCTCTCCTTTAGTACACATTTCGTTGTGGATTCATTGTACTGTTGTGTTTTGCAAACACTATTATCGAACCGAAGAACAAGACGGCAGACACTTTCATTGCACTGCAGTTTCAAATGTTGTACCATGAAACTTTTTTTATTATTATTTCCGACCCTGCCGACAAAAAAGGTCTTTCATTTTGTGAATGGCACTTTCTTTTATACAATTACTGCTGCTCTTTCACTTTAATTTTCTTTTTTTTTTTCTTTAGTTGAACAACTTGAGCCCTTAAGCAAATCAACAAACATTTTTTTTTAGCCTCGTTTTATACTCTTAAATACTATTATTAATACAAATATTTTACTCACACAAAAATATAATTATCACACAGAAATGTTCCGTCGCTGTGCGCCGTTGCTGATTGGTGTAGAGGGCGACGCCTTCGTGTCCGTCATTAAAGATAAGCGCTACCTGGAGCACCGCCTCGCGCTGCTCGGCAAGCCAGACCCGAGTGCGAAGCCGCCGAGCATGTCGGAGGAGGACATCAAGCGCTTCACGTCATCGATGGGCTCAGCGGAGGCTCTTTTCAACAAGCAGGCCGGCGCGGTGCCCACGAATGTGGTCGATGAGGAGACGGGACGCGTGATCGGCAGCACGCAACCCGATCCTACGCGGTATGGCGATTGGGAGGTGAACGGCCGCTGCTACGATTTTTAAGCCGGTTTTTTGATTAGCAGACGAGAAGCAAAAAAGTATATAATAAACAGAATATTTTTTTACTGATACCAGCATAAATTATACTAGTTTTAAATATACAAAACCAATTTTGCCAACGCGAAAGATAATAGACAAAAAGTAAAATACTACACTTGCTTGTTTTTTTTTTTCTTGTTTTA
>AUXK01000099.1:0-14906 GCA_000482165.1 Strigomonas oncopelti | reverse complement strand
ATTATTTAGTTATTAAAAAAAAGAAAAAAAGAAGGAGTACTCAATATTATTCTTGCACACAAATGAAAGCCAAACAACAACTGCAACAGCACAGTGCGTCCAAGACGAGACGAGTGACAGCGAATAAAACACACGCTTACACACTTTAACAAACACATTACTTTTTCTGTAAACACATATATCTATAAGAACAATGTCTTATATATATATATTATTATTTATTAATAATATTATTATTAGTATTAGCTAAGCTTACTTTTGATAATATTTGATTCGTTTTCATTGAATTTTGCCTTGCTCCGCGTCCCGCATCCACTGGTATGGCATCTCTCCCGCCTTCAGCTTCTTCTCAAAGTCCTTCTTCGCCTCTACCGCCATGCGCAAACCGGCTTCCATCTTCGACACGCACCGGTCGAGGCACGTCTTCTCGCCGTAGTGGTACGGGATGCTGTCCTCGGCGTAGTGCGTCATGCACTTGTCAAGGCAAAACTCGAAGCCCTCGTGGGCGGTGTGGTAAAGCCGCTCCGAGGCGACGACGAGGTCGAGCTGGGCGACGCCGGGGACCTGATTGATGGGGCCTGCCATGCGAGACAACAAATAAGAATTAAAAGAATAAAAGAAATGAGAATTATAAAAAAAAAAGTAGTTTTTTTTTGTTATTAATACTTCTATATATTATGTATATACGTGTGCTTATTTATGTGTGTGTGTGTGTGTGTGTGCGGGAATAAAGGATAACAATGGGAGAGAGAGAGTCGAAACAAAAAAAAAGAAAGAAAAAAGAACAAAAGAGAAAGTTGCCGGTTTGCAAAACAGAAGAAAACACATTAAGGTGGTGAAAAAACAAGTACAAGTGTAAGAGCGAGAGGAGAAAAATAAACAAGTCAAATTATTTTAATGATTAAAAAACATAAACTCGATAGATGTATGTATATATATATATATATATTTCAGTATTTGCTTTATTATTATCTTAGTTTTTACAAAATAATAGAAAAAAACAACAACAACAATGATAATAGTGATACCAGTTCCAATTCATGAAGACTTTACCAATTGTGAAACCTGAAAGACAAAAAACAAAAAAGATGATACATATATATATTTATATATTTTAGTGTTTGAAGAAAGGGTGCTGCAGTGCCTCGGCGGCGGTGGGTCGGTCAAATGGATCATACCGCAAAAGCTGCCGCGCGAGATCGAGCAGGAGGGGCTCGTGCCCGAGGCGGTCCTCCAGCGTTTTCTTCCCCCGCACAAACGCCACATCCTTCGGGTGCGTCAGCTCGAGCGGGTCGAGCTCCACGTCGCTTCCCACGTTGTGGTTCTGCAATATATTCAGCCGCACACGGTCCTTCTTGTTGTTACTGCTGCTGCTAAAGTTGTTGTTGTTGTTGTGGCCCTGCGAGGCGACCTGCTGCCGCTGCTTGAGCAGCTTGAGCTGACACTCGTGCTGGGCGAGGACCTCCGGCGTGACAGGCCACTTCAGACGGCCGCCCCCTGCGACGTTGAAGTAGTGGGCGAAGGTACGTTGGTTCTTCGCGAGCATGTCCTTGACGAGGCCCCCCGCCGGCGCGGCCGCCCCGCCGCGGGCGCCACCGCCAGCACCGGACGTCGTGCCGTGGAAGGGGCCGATGATCTGCTCCATCAGGGCGAGGTGCTCCAGGGTGTCGGCCGGCATGAAGAGCGGCTCGCCCGTCACCAGCTCCGGGATCATGCACCCGAGGGAGAAGAGGTCGGAGGAGCTGTTCCAGCCAAGATCGAGCAGTACCTCGGGGGAGCGGTAGTGGGACGTCTGTATGGGCTCGTAGCTGATCATCGCGTCGAGTGGGTCCACCAACGGCGGCGCTGACCCCGCCGTCGTCGTCGCGCCGCCCCCGCCACTCGGACTGCCCCCACTGGTCGCTTTATCAGCCCCCGCGGCGGTCTCCTTTTCCTTTTTCAGCCTCTCCCCCTCCTGCCCCTCGCGCTGCCGCTGGATCTGGCGGAGCAGCAGGGCGGAGGGGCTTTTGGGGGTGGTGATGGGCGTTTTGTACTTGAAGCCGGAGATGAACTGCGCCGCGCCCAGGTCGATCACCTTCACTTGGTTCGTCAGCGGCAGCTCGACGCCGCGGATGGTGTGCGCGTACTCCAGCGGCCGCCCCGCGCCGCCGCCGCCGCCACCGTCTTGCAGGTGGGCCAGAGGCGACCGCGGGAACTCGATAAGGCTGCCGGCCGCGGGCGCCGCGGTGGGAGGGGACGGAGGCCGACATACCAGCTCCTCCTTCTCCTTCTGCGACAGCTGCGGCCCGCTCTTCGACGCCGGCGAGTGCAGCTTCTCCAGGTCGTGCTTCTTCTTCAGCTCCTGCAGCTCCTTCTGCTTGGCCGACGCCTTCTCCTTATCCTTCTCGGCGGCGGTGGCGGAGGTGACGGTGTAGATGGGCACATCGTGCTGGATCTTGTGCGTGCTCTCGAACAGTATGTTCTCCGGCTTGAGGTCGGTGTGCACGATGCCGCGCGAGTGTACGTAGTCGAGAAAGAGCAGAATCTGATACAGAATGGTCTTGAGCAGATACGGCGGCAGCCCGCGCAGGTACACGTGGGTCTCCTCGTCCTTTTCCAGGTCCTCCTTCTTCTTGGCGGCGTACAGGGGGCTGTCCATCGCCAGCAGCGCAGAGGCCGCCGCACTGCTGCCGTTGGTGGCGACGCTGCTGCCGCTCGCGCGGCGGTGGTGATGGTGGTGGTGAGAGTGGCGGCGGCGGCGGTCTCCCTCGCCGTCTTGCGGCGGAGCCTCGCCCCCCGCGGCGGCGGCGAGGCGGGCGCGATGACGCTCGTCGTAGGCGGCGGCGGCCGCCACGCGGCTCGCGCGGCGGATGCTCTTTATGGTGTCGAAGAGGGACGGCCCCATGCAGGGAAAGACAAGGCCTGGGTGGTGCGGGTGGGGGATGTACTCCTCGCTGGCGAGAAAGCGGCCCTGGCGGCTGAAGTACTCCCGGTAGGTGTTGCCGCCGCTCGTGAGGCTCGTGAGCGGGATGGTCGTGGGCGTGATGTAGTGCCGGCGGCGGTGGGCCGGCGAGGTGCCCACGGTGACGCACGGCTGGCAGAGAAGGTGCAGCATCGTCGCCTCCTCCCAGCACGCGTCGCGGTAGGAGGACTCGTCGCGGAAGATCTTGAGGGCAACCAGCGGGCCCTCCTCGAGCAGAGTGCTGTTGCCGCTGTGGTCACCGCCGCCGCCGGTGAGGTCGGTGAGGTCGGTGCCGGGCAGCAGCGGCCGCGCGAGGACCACCTTGGAGTACGTGCCTTTGCCCAAGGTGCGAATGTACACAAACCGGTTGTACAGCGTGTACAGTGGGGTGGGCGGCTCCTCCTCTTCGTTCAGTCCGGCCGCGCCGCCGCCGCCGCCGTCGTGCTTCGGGCTGCCAGGGCGGGTGGCGGTGGTGGCAGTGGTGGTGGGCGCGGCGGAGAGGTGCGTGATGAAGGGCACGAAGGTCCGCCGGGAGTACGTGACGTACTCGTCAGTGAAGCGCGGGTAGTGCTTCGCGCAGTCCTCACGGAGGGCGAGCGGGCTGCCCTCCTCGGGGTCGCTGCTGCCGCCGCTGCTGTCGTCCCCGTCGTCCCCGCTGCCGCTGCTGCTGCTGCTACTGCTGCTGCTACTGCTGGAGCGAGAGTGGCTGCTGCTACTGCTGCCGCTGCGGCTCTGGGCCTCCCGCGGGTTTTCCTTCTCCTCCTCCTCCTCGTTCGCGCCTCCCGTGCTGACTCGCTGCTTGCGTGGCAACCCCTTCATGACCAGGGCCTCCCTGCCACCGCCGCCGGAGGAGAAGCTGCTGCTGCCCCCACCCTGACTCCCGCAGCTCACAAAGGCGTCATCGTTGTCGACGTGCGTGGAGGTGTTGCTCTTGTAGCTGTCGCCGGCCTCGACCCCACCACCGCCGCTGCTACTCTTGCTGGGATCTGCGGGAGCGGCGGTGGCCGTCACCACCGCCGCCGCCGCCCCGCCGAGGCCCAGCTTGGCGGAGAGGGCGGTTGGCTTTTTCGTGTTGAAATTCATCTTGAATCGGTTGCTATTGTTTTTCTTGCTGTTTGCCGCCGCCGCCGCCGCTGCAGCTGCTGCTCCTGTCGTGGCGGTTGGTGCGTTCACGCCCGAGGCAGCCCGCGCTTGCGGGTCCTGGTACCGCTGCACCGAGGCGAAGGGCGGGTCGTCGTCGCTGAAGCTGCTGTCGAGCATGTGCGAGTACTTTTTGCGCACAGCTTCCACAGTGGTCGGCTTCAGCACCGCTACCTCGTTCGCGCTCGTGTTTACTTCCACCGGCGGCGAAGTGATCTGCGCCACCGTGTGGGACGCCGTTTGTGGCTGCTGCTGCTGCTGCTGCTGAGCGGGTGGCGGTGGCGGCGGGAGGGGAGGGTGGCGCACCTGGCACTGCTCCTCCTCGCCGATGCCGCTCGCCTCGCGCGACCGCTTCTGCTGGCGGAGGCTGGTGAGACTAGTGTTTTGCGGCGCCCCTGACATGTACGGCGTCCTTTTTGTTTTAAATATAATTACAGTGATTTTTATGATCTTAATTGGTATAATAACAAAGTCGAGATACTGTGTGCGATGAAGGAGGAATCAAAGCAACTTAAACTCGCCTTTTCCTTTCAGTATTAGTGCTGTTAAGATAGAAAACAAAAAACAAATATAATAATGATAATAAAGTGATTAAAAAAATGGTGAATCTGTATGGTGTATGCTCTTGTTATTTTGTTAACACCGTTTCAGCAAATTGAGAAAAAAGAAAATAATAATATTATTAAAAAGAGTAGAAAAGCAAAAAAGGAATGAGTAGCACCATTTTCGCAGTCACGTATGCACTTTAATATTGTTATTTTTGGTACGAAAAAAAATCGTACACAATGCACTTTTTCGTTTGCTTGGCTACGCTGTTTGCAAAAAGTAATTGCGTATGCATTCATTGCTGTATAAAACAGATTACATTGCGCTTTAAATATATATATATATATAAAAACAAAAAATACAGTCGGGCGCCCAAATATGCGGAAACTGTAAATGGTACAACATCTCTCAACACTAAAGAAAGCAATTTAGTTTTTCTTTCCACTCAAATCATATTTCTTTTTCATTTTACACAAAAAAGGTAGAAGAAGCATACACAACGCAAAGTTATTAGACAATCATTTCTTTTTTTTTTTTTTCTATTCATAAAGCTCAGCTTATGCATATACATATGCATAGTTTAGTTTTTACTGTCCTATGTGCACCTCATCCTCATCGCTGTCACTCGTGCGGTCGCCCCTCGTCGGGGAGAGCAGCTTCGCTTTATTGGCGTTCGCGCCTGCCCTGGCCCCAGCCTCCGCGCTCGCTGTCTGACCCACCGGCAGCGATTGGACGGCAGTCTTGAGAAAAAAGCTGCTCTCCTCCTCAGCGGAGAGGGGCAGCGTCTGCGGCCGACCGGTCGCGAAGAAGCTGTTGTTTTGGCTGCTGTAGAGGCTCGTCGTCAGGTAGTTCGTGACATCCACCGGCTCGGGCGCGCCGCCGTCGTCGAGGAAGAAGGTCGAGCCGCGGTCCATGCCGCTCGCGGGCGTCATGTCGTCGGGGAAGGCCGGCTGCGTCTCGGCGATGCTGCTGCAGCTGCTGTCGGTGCGCAGCAGCTGCGGCACGTCCTCGCCGAGGTCCAGCGGCGGCGCGTGGTAGACGGTCGTGAGGTCGCCGCCGCTGCCGAAGAGCTCATCGAGAGAGACGGGCGGCGCGCCGGCGGCCGGGGGCGCGAGGGGCCCCCCGAAGTGGCGGTTGCGCCCCGGCAGGATGGGCGACGCGGCCGCCTCGTGCAGCGCGGCGGCGGTGGGCGGCGTCAGGGGCGCGAGGGAGCCGCGCTTGAGGGCCTCGAAGAGGTTGACCGGGTTGTTCGCCGACGACGTCGTCGGCGACTCCCGCTCGACGCTGCGGCCCTGGTGCGTGGCGGAGCGCGTCTTCTTCTTGTGGCTGCCGCCGTGCGACTTGGACTTGGTGCGCACGGGCACCTGCACCTCCTCCGCCGAGAAGGCGGGCACGATGAGGGCTGGCGGCAGCGCCGGCGGCGCCGCGGGCGGGGCGGCGAGCGGAGGGGGGCGCAGGGCGGGGGTCGGCACCACGCTGCCGCCGTGGCGCTCCCGCACGCGTGGGCGGAAGGCGTAGCGGCTGTTGTCGCCGCCGCCGCCGGCCGCCTTCTTCTGCGCCTCCTGGAACTCAGCGTAGTGCCCGCCAAAGGCGCCGAAGTCTTTGCTGTAGATCGCGTTCTTGGCCTTGCTCGCGGCGGCGGCGGCCGCGACGGTCGGGGCGGCGAGGTGGCAGAAGTTGGCCTCGGTGAAGACGGCGGTGTCGGCGCCCCGCACGAGCAGCTGCGTCGGCTGGAAGGTGAGCGGGGTGAGGTCGCGCAGGCACTGCTTCATCACCGCGCGCGCCTGCGCCCCGCCGGTCTGCTGCAAGCGCGCGACGGCGGCGCGGGTGCGGGCCGTTGCGGCGGTCGGCTCCTCGCCCTCGGCCGGCGGCGGCGGCGAGGCGAGCAGGGCGCGGGTGAGGGAGGCCCAGGTCATTCCGGTGTGCATCGCGACGGAGGGCTGGAAGAAGATGGGCCGCCCCGTGACGCTGAAGGCGTTGCAGTCAACGAGGCCGGGCCGCATGATGTGCGCGGTCAGGCACACGTCGTGCGTCTCGCTCGGCATCAGCACAAAGGTGAAGCTGGACTTGCCGACGAGCAGCAGCGGCAGCGCGCCGCCGGCGGCCCGCACCATGGTGTCCACGGACTGCGCCGTCACCTCGACGAGGAGCGGCACCGGGGCGAGGGAGAGGCAGCGCACGGCCATCCGCGCGACGGCGGCGGTGGGCAGCGCCTCCGTCGTCGCAACGCACGGGGCGACGGAGGCGCAGTAGAGCAGCGCGCCGAGGTGCGGGTTCACGCTCACCTGCCGCACGAGGGCCGAGCAGAGCCGTTCCTGCATCTCCTCCACGGCGGCCTCCCCGCGCGCCGGCACGAGGTAGTCCAGCAGGTTAATCGTGTGGTACAGCTGCCCGCTCAGCAGCTGCCCGTCGTCGCCATCGAGCGCCCACGCGACGGCGACGGCGACGGGCGTGAAGGCTTCGCGGCGGCCGCCGTACTGCCGCAGCTCGAGCGCGCGCTCCTCGCGCAGCTTCTCCTCCTCCGTCTGCCGCCGCGCGGCGCCGCGGTCGAGGTAGAAGGCGAGGCCCCCCGTCTCGGCGACGGCGACCGTGCCGGCGCCGCGCGAGCTGGTGCGCAAGAAGTAGTGCGACATACCGCTCCCGACGAAGCCGGCGCCGACGTTGGCGACGACGGCGGCCGCCTTACTCTCGGCCGGCAGCGCCTCCGCGAGTGGGAGGCACACCTCGTCCTGGTAGTCGTCTTCGCGCTCGCCGCTCTCCGGCCGCGGCGCGCGGTCGAAGAGGACCGGCAGTGTCAGCGCGCTGTCCGGCGACAGCAGGCACCCGACCGCGCGGTCCTCGAGCAGCGAGCCAGTGAAGGAGCAGCGCACGGACCAGTCCGGGCGGTGGCAGAGCAGCACGCGGCACACCCGCACCGGGGGGCTGCCCGCCACCGCGATGTGCTTTGCCGAGAGGACGGCCGCCGTCGACAAGGACGCGTTCGACGGCGGCATGACGGTCGAGTAGAGGCCCATCATCGGCTGCACCTCGACGCGCCGCATAAACCGGTGCAGCCGCACCTCCGTGCCTTTGGCCCCGAAGCCCACAGGCGATGCCACCGCCGGTGTCGCAGCAGCAGCCGCCGCCGCGGCAGCAGCGGCCTCGGTGTCGAGCTCCGCCATCGCGCACGGCACGTAGCCGACGAGGAGGAAGAGGTGGTTGTAGCAGTGCAGCTCGCGGTCGCCGCGGCTGTGCTGCGCGCGCATGACGAGGCTCACCTCCACCGTCGCCCCGGGCGCGATGCTCTCGGCGACGACGAAGAGCTCCTCCTCCTTCAAGTTCTGCGCGAGGCTGAAGGAGTCCAGCCAGACCAGGTGCGCGCTCGCCGCGCTGCGCTGCACCGTCACGTGGCTCGCCGCCTTGTGCACGCTGTGGTTGCGCAGCCGCAGCGTCGTGCGGAAGTACTGCCCGTCCCGCATCCGCGGTGGCAGCGGCGGGTCGAGGCTCGCGGTCACCCACGCCCGCGGGGCCGTCACGAGCACATGCACGTTCTCCTCCGCGGCGACGTTGGGCGCCGGGTTCTCGATCGCGTACTCGAAGAGGCTCTCGACGCAACCCGGGCGGCTCTCGCGGGTGGTGAAGTAGTGGTAGCCGAGCTGTCGCCGCACCGTCCAGCACAGGCCGATGATGACGTAGGCGCCCTCCTCGGCGGGGTCGAAGGAGAGCGTCACCTGCCGCCTTTCGCACGGCCCCAGCGCGACGGTCTTCGTGGCGCTGCTCTTCCACAGCTGCTCCGGCTTCCGCTTTGCGAGGTAGAGGATGCAGACCTGCTCGGCCGTCACCGCCGTCGCGACGGGGTTCGAGAAGGTGAAGCGCAGCAGCAGCGGCTCCGTCTTGGTGATGGTGAAGGAGCGGTGCTGGCCGGGGCTCTGCTGCACCTGCACCTGCGCTGGCTGCCCGGGCGCCGGGCGGCGAGGGAAGAGGTGCTGGTGGGAGGCCATCTCGCGCCGGTAGCGGGGGAAGCTCAGCTTGCCGTAGTGCGCCGGCAGCACGTGGTGCTCGTAGTAGGTGCGCGTGAGGTCCTCGATGCGGCTCCACTCCTTCTCCACAACGCCCTCGCCGACCTGCTTGCCGTGCTCGTCGGTCGTCTCGTCGGTGATGTACGGGTTGCGCCGCACGGCGAGCGAGGGCCGCTCGAGCACCGGCACCGGCATGTGCGGGCAAAGGCCGTAGCCGATGCCGCGCAGCACGCGCTCCTGGTAGGTGCAGAAGGAGTCGAGGTGCTGCTTCGCGTTGACCGGGTCGCGGTAGCGCGGCGTGCTGAGCGAGACGGCGGCCGTCATGGTGACCAGCCCCTTCACGTCCTGCCGGAGCTGGAAGTAGAGCTCGGCGACGGTGAGCAGGACGTGCTGGAAGAGGACGCCCCAGCTCCCGCGCTGGCCGACGCCGCGCAGCACCTCGAGCGCGTGCAGGTAGCACCGCAGCGAGGCCTCGCGCGCGCCGACCTCGCGGTAAAAGTCGCCCGCCTCGACCATGTTCTTCGCGAAGCCGCGCACGTCGGTGGCGATGCCGTACCCGGGCGGCAGCGCCGTCGGCGACGAGAAATTGGGCGGGAAGGGCGGGTTCGCGAAGACGGCGATGCCGCCTAGCATGTCCTGCACGACGCCGCGCAGCAGCGGGCTCTGGCGGGCAAGGCCCGCGCGCTGGATGTAGCTCAGCGCCCCGCGCGCCTTGTCGAGCGCGGGCGGGTTGTTCGTGCGGCACAGCTCAAACAGAAAGAGCGCGACGCGGAGAGCGTGGTAGGGCTTTCCGGCCTCCAGGTAGTCGTTCATCGCCAGCTCGAGCCGGCAGACGTGGCTGCTAATCTTCGACTTGGCGGGCGTGCGGCCGGCCAGCCACGGCACCTCCGTCGGCAGCGCGAGCTTGTTCTCAAAGAAGTGCGCGACGCCGATGCCCTCCTGGCAGGCCGCGATGAGCGCCGTGTTAAAGGGCCGGTCGTCCAAGGTCTCGAAGAGCTCCTCGCAGCAGATGCGGAAGTACCGCGCCGCCCCGCCAAAATCGCGCACAGCGAGCGAGAGGTCGCCGCAGCGCCGCATTTGCATTTCGAGCGAGGTCGCAAGGTACATATACACGGTGCCCTCCTCCTCCTCCCGCAGCCGGTTGCGGCTGTTGGAGTTGTTGTTGTTGTTGTTGCTGATGTTCATCGTGCAGCTCGTCCCTCGCCCGCGGACGGCCTCGTTGCGGGTCTTGATAATGTCCTTCAGCGTCGGCTTCGCGTCGTCCTTCCCCTTGAGCCACGCGGCGACCTTGCCGAGGGTGGTCGTGCGGCGGTCCTCGACGTAGAGGTCCATCGCGCGGAGCCGCCGCTCGATGTACTGCAGCAGCGACTGCGTCAGATAGTACTTCATGACCGTCGTGAGGCTGTTGTGGTCTTGCGGGGAGAGGCCGCAGCCGGTGATTTTCGGCACGCCGTTGTCCCACTTGCCGAACTGGCCGTGTACGCCTCTGTAGTGCAGCTCGCGCGGGGGCGCGGTGCTGCTACCAGCAGCTGCGGTGGCGGTGGCGGCGCCGGGGCTGCTGCTGGTGCCTTCGCTGCCAATGGGCTCCGCCGCGGCGGCGGCCTGCTGCTGTGCGACCGCGTAGGCGCGCGCCGAGAGGTAGGCGGGCACGTCCATGCAGGGCGGGTTGGCCTCGACCCACGGCGCGGGGTCCATGCACTTGTTGTCCTGCGGGTGTAGCACCGAGTTAATAAAGACAAGCGCCACGCTGTTGACGCCAAAGCGCTGCTGCGCCGCCTTTAAAATGCGCTTCGCCTCATCGACGGAGGGGCTGGCGCTGTCGGTCATGTCGTGGAAGAGCAGGAAGTACTTGTGCAAGTCGGTGTCCATGCAGTGCATGCCCTCCCGCACCACCGCGGCCGCGCGCGCCTGCGCCTGCAGGGCCTGCAGCACGGCCTCGCCCCCCTGCGGCTCCGCCGTGCTCGCCACGCAGAGCAGACCAATGGGGTGGTCCAGTGTGTCGAAGGAGGTACACCGGATGAGGTAGTGCATGTCGCGCACGAAGCGGCCGTGCCACGCCGGCTGCGCGCGCTGCAGCAGGGCGAGCGCCGCCGTCACCGACGCGAGGCGCACGGGGCGCGGCTTGGGGCTGCCGCCCGCCATCAGCTCCCGCACCGCCGCGTCGAGCTGCTCGCCGTAGGCGAGGTCCATCGGGGCCTCCGCGCGCAGCAGCCGCTGCAGGTGCCGCAGCACCTCCTGCTCCCCCGCCTCCCGCACGCAGGTGTCACGCATCAGGCGCACGCCAAAGCCTTTGATCTCGATGCTCTCCCCGCGCTCGCCGACGCGGGCGTACAGGCTGCCGAGGTGGCAGCTGAAGGGACGCAGCAGCTGCACGACGTCCATGCCGTTCACCTGCGCCGCCCGCTCGGCCGCCGCGCTGGCCGAGACAACGACGACAGGGCGGAGGTAGCGCTCCTCCATCCACTGTCGGAGGTCGGCGGACATCACTAAAAGAGGTATTTGGTATTGATATTATCTTGTTACGATAGGTGTTTTTTTTTTATATATATATGTAGTGGTGCAAGTAAAAATGGGCAGATGCAAGAAAAAAGGATTCAATATTTGAGATAAAAGGTAGAAAATAATGAATAAAGAATTGCCACCCACAAGAACAAAAATATATATGATTCAAGTAGTAAAAAAAAAAATGTACACTTGACGGATTATAAAAATTAAAAGAAAAAACGAAAAAAAGAACGAGAAGAGAAAAAAAAGTAGAAATAAAGCATAAACATATACAGATACTATACAAATACACACAAACACAGCCGCCACACTTTGCTTTCTATAAAAGACACGAACAAACAATGGTAAGGAGTAGAGGTGTGTACCCCAATAAACACCGGGTTCACATGTTTTGCAATATAAATGCATTTATATGAAGTTTTTTCTTTTTTAATATCATAATTTGGTACAGAGATAGAAAATAATAAACAAGAATAGTCAGAGACAACAAAACGGAATGAAAAATATAAGAAAGCCGGAAATCAAATAGAATGAAAACGTATTCACACATAAGAAGGCACTCAAAAAAAAAAAAAAAAAAATAATAATTCGGCTTTGTAAAATATTAAATAATATATATATATATATATATGCACGAATTCGCTAAGAACTCTTTTTATTATTATTATCTGTGCTTTTATTAATAAAACAAACAACAACCAGCATTACAAAATGCGCACCCGCAGACACACACGCCCATATGCATACTGCTTCGTACTGCAACAGGTAAAAAGACAACACATTAAAGCAAAATTACAAACTGCAATAACAACAAAAAAAAGGAAGAAAGGGAGAAGAAACAAATTAAAAAACTTAACAAACTTACTGCAAAACGGAGTAGACATATACATGTGCGAAAAAAAAAAAGAAACTCATTTACATAAAGAATGAACATGTATCGAAGATAGAAAACTAAACAAGCTAAAATACACCAAACATTTTTCTTTTTCCCCGTCCTCTTATTTTTGTCTCTACATGCGGGTGCCCAAAAACGTAGGCGAGAGAGCGCAACACCGACGACAATTTACAAAAAGTTATCATGACTAAATAAGCAAAAGCCACACACATATATAGATAAGAGAAAAAAAAAGAAGAGGGTATCGAAAGGAGAGCAACAAAAGATAAAAATGAGAACTATTGTCCCCCTTTTGTTTCTCTCTTCTTTGTCTCATTCTCCTTTCTCTCCTTCTCGCTTTCTCTCGTTCTCTCCCTGACGATTAATATTTGTATGTATATATATATATATGGTCAGTACTAAAAATAAAATCATATAGTATCCTTATTCGCCTTTGAACACCGGGTTGGCACTGGGCGCATCGCTCTTCGAGATGGACGGCGCGCCGTTGACCAGGGTGCCGTCGCCGTCCTCCACCTCCGCCTCGCGCTTCTTCTGCCAGTCGAACTCCCAGTCATAGAAGCCGCGCGTGGGGTCTGGGTCAGGCAGCTCGTAGTGCACGGGGCCCTCCTTCAGCTTGTTCGCCTTGCGGCCGTTGCTGCCAGGGGCGGCCGCCGCGGCCCCGCCGCGCTTCGCCCCGCTCCCGCCGCCGTTTTCGTCGGCCGACGAGGAGGCGGTGCCGTCGTCGACGGCGTCCGAGGTGCCCTGGGCGTAGCGGTAGAGCACCGGGTTCGCACAGGTCACCGTCGGCGTGTTGTAGTGGTACCTCTTCCCGAGGTTGCGGAAGAGCCCGCGGAGGTAGTCGTAGTCCGGCTTGTCCTGGAAGTGGAGGTTGCGGCAGTACTGGCAGAACTTGAGGAACTCGACGGGCAGCCCATCGCACAGCTCCTCCAGCGGCGTCGAGATCTTCTTCTCGCCAATCTTGATCGTCTTGAGCTGCTGGTCCTTCGCCTGGATCCCCTGCCACGGCAGACTGCCCCGCAGAAAGTAGATGAAGAGAAAGCCGATCGACTCGAGGTCGTCGCGGCGGCTCTGTTCGTAGCCGCGGTGTGTGTTGGTGCTGCAGTAGCGCGCTGTGCCGGTGAGCGGCTTGCCCTCCGCGAACGGGATGTGCACGTTCTTCTTCACGTCCCAGTACAGCTTGGAGAGACCAAAGTCGATGATGTACAAAATATGCGCCTTGAGCCCGGTGCCCAGCACAAAGTTCTCCGGCTTGATGTCCCGGTGGATGAAACCCTTCTCGTGCAAATACTGAATCCTGAACAGTATCTCGTCGGCGATCATGAGCACCGTCTTCAGCGAGAAGCGGCGGTGGCAGTAGTTGAACAAGTCCTCGAGCGACGGGCCGCACAGCTCCATCACCATGATGTTGTAATCGCCCTCGCTGTCAAAGTAGTAAATCTCGGGGATGCCAATCACGATGTAGGGCAGCTTTCCCACCGGGCTCGTCACGGTGGGGCTCGCGCTGGCTGCCCTGGGGCTGGTGGTGCCGCTGACCGCCGCCGTCGCAGAGGAGGAGGCGGCGGCGGTGGTGGCCGCGCTGCTGCTGCCGCCGCCTGCCGCCACCGCCACTGCCGGCGTCTTGCCCGCCTCGCCGCCCTCCTTGCTGTGGGGGTTGAGCTCCTCTCCCCCGGCGGCTGCCATCTCCTCTAGCATCTCCTTCGGGTCCGCCTCGTCGAGGCCGACCGGCGGCTGGTGCAGGACGCGGTACACCTTGCTCTCGTAGTCCAGTTGCGGGTAGCGCACCTTTTTCTTTTCTAGCTTCACCGCGATGCGTACCTTCTTGAGGATGTCGTAGCCCTCGAAGATGTCACCAAAGGAGCCGTTGCCCAGGCGGTGCGAGAGAAGATAGCGGCCGTTGGCAAACGGCACTTCCTTTCCAGTCACGTGATACTCCTTGTTCATCTTTTTCTCTCTCTTTTTTATTATTTATAAATAATATATATATTAGTATATATTGCTAGCAAAAGAAGGGAAGAAAACGAATTTACTTTGATATTATTTTTTTTTTAAAATATCTGTTTCGTTTTTTTTTTTTTCTTTTGTTATTCTCACTGTTGTGTAATGTTGTCGTTGTTGTATTATATGCAGGAATAATTGATTGTCCTCTTTTTCTTTTTAAAATGGTACCTTTTCCTTATTTTACGTTCTGCGTTTTTATTTCACGTGCTATGTATACACAATGATTCTTTACAAGCTTTCACTTGAGTAATAGAATGTATATATACTGGAAACAGCAAAGGCTGCAAAAAGTGGAAGAGAAAATCAGTTAGAGTATTAGACTTCTTAATTGGAGAAGTAGGGGAGAAAAAAAGTATTGGTTAATTTTTATACCGGAAAACGAAGAAAGCAAACTAGGAAGGAGCAAGGGGAAAAATTAATAATGAAAAGAGTTTTAAGCAATATAGTAGTAGCCGTATAGAAAAAAAAAAAACTAGAAAAAATTATACTAGAAGCCAAGAGAAAATAAAAATAATATAGTGGGATAGTGGGGCAAGTAAAAAATAGTTCGAGGTGGAGAGAGGCAGAAAAAAAAGTGCTGCATACGTTCGCACTGATGAGAAAAAGCTGTATACAGACATAAAAACACCGCATTTTTTTTTTTTTTAGTAAATAAATGACAAATTAAGTTATGATATATGTGAACGACATTATGTTGCCTAAATTTATTATTTTTTTTGTATATAATTTACACTCGTCTTCTCGACTGCGTCGTCGCTTCTTCCTGACTGCTGCTCACCTTTGCAATAAAGAATAATAATGTATTAATACTTGCTGTGCTGCTTTTTTGCCATTTATTTATTTATTTATTTGTATTCCACTGTAATAAGTTTGATAGTAG
>AUXK01000098.1:0-14954 GCA_000482165.1 Strigomonas oncopelti | reverse complement strand
AAAAGAAAAATATATATACATTAAGAAAAAAAAAAATCTATTTATATATGTATATTGCTTTACTAAAAAACTTCTCTACTGTTGTTTTTATGAATATATAAAGCACACGCACATTTCGAAGCTCTACCTAATGCTTGCGCTCTGGCTCAGGGGTGTGCTCGCGCGTGCGATCACCGGGGGCCGGCAAGGGGCTGTTGTAGCCCTCCTCCTCCGCCGCCGCCGCTGGCGCTTTCGCCCCCGCTTTTTTATGGTGTTGGTGGTGCTTCTTGTGTCTCTTCTCGTGAGCGTCATGGGCACTCTCTGCCACCGGCGGTGGCGGGTGCGGCGGCGACACGGGCAGGGCGGCGGTGGCGCCCATCGCCTCCTCCTCGCCCTCCTCCTTGTAAATGAGAGACAAGCTGCAGCTGCTCTCATTCACATCCTTGTTTTGGTCATTGTTATTGTTGTTGTTCTGGCTGCAGTGGTGGTGGGCCGCGGCGGTGTTCATCTCCTCCTCCGTGGCCGCGCGGCTGAAGCTGCTTTGCAGACAGCGGCACACAACCGACATCGCCTGCGCGGCCTCCGCCCCCAGGTCGCCGTCTTCAACAGTGGCGGCGGCGGCGGCGGCGGCCCTCTCCTCTTCGTCCCCCCCACTGCTGACCAGATCCTCACGGTAGTCGTAGAAGGGCGAGTGGTGCGGCTGCGGGGAGCTGGTGCAGGGCCGCAGCGCCTGCCCCCGCGGCGTCTGTGGCGTGCGCGGCGGGGACGGCGGCAGCGGCTGCTGTTGGTGCAGCAGCGCCGCGCGGTCAACGCCGCCGTGGTTCAGTTCGTACACGCGGCGCACCTCGGCCGAGCAGCTGTCCGGCAGGCGGTGCACGCCGCTGCAGGCCGCGCCGGCCGCACAGCTGCCGCGCGCCCAGTTCAGACACAGGTTCTGCGGCGCGGCGGCGAAGATGCAGCTCGTGGAGTTGCGGCAGCCGCCGTACCAGCGCAGGCAGGGGTGCAGCTCAGTGCAAAAGGGCCGCGTGTCGGGGTGCGCCCCGCGCGCGGCCGAGGGCGGGGCCGTGATGGGGCTCCCGCCGCCGACGGCGCCCACCTCCACCGCGGCCTCGCGCGTGGGCGTTGGCCGCAGCGAGAACTGGGTGCTGCTCTCCTGCAGCTGCAGCGCGCGGCGGGTGGAGGGCCCCGCCATGCGGTCCAGCTCGTCGTCGAGCTCGCCGTGCCGCATCGCGAAGAAGCGCGCTTTCGTGTGGATGAAGGCGCCGGCCTCCGCGCTGCAGCTGCCTAGGTCGAGCAGTATCTGCACCAGCTCCTCCTTGCTCGCCTGCATCAGCTGCCGCTCCAGCGCGACGCCCGATAGCGCGGCCACCGGCGACGGCTGCGCGCTGCCGCTGCCGCCGGGCGCGTGGTAATGCTGGTGGTGCGATGGCGGCGGCGGCTGCAGCTGGTGGTGCGGGGTGCCCGGGGAGGCGGAGAGGCCCTGTTGCGCAGAGCGCCGGCCGTAGGCGGAGGGGGTGAGCCCGGCGGGCGTGGCGCCGTCCAGGTAGCTCCAGCTCGTGCTGCCGCCCATGGCGGCCCCTTTGCCATGGTTCGCCTCGGCCGCCCAGGGCGTGCACCGAATCTGGCTCGGCGTGCGAGCCGCCGCCGCCGACGACGGCGTGGCGTTGTTCACGCGCTGGAAGAAGGGGGAGTCGAGCACGCTGGCGGAGGGCGCGCCGGCCTTGCTGGGGTGCAGGTGCGTGGCGCTGCCACCGGCGCCGCTCAGGCCGCTGTCGTCCGCCACATCGTAGCGCCGCTGCTGCTGCTGCTGCGCAGATTGGCCTTGGCTGTTGTCGCTGTCGTTGGCGAAGGCGGAGGTCGAGGGGTTGAGCTGGCGGCGGACACCTTTGATGGTGGGGTGTGTGCTGCTGTCGCCGCGAACCTGCAACGACGGCTGCTGCTGCTGCTGTTGCTGCTGCTCCGGCAAGAACTCCGGCGCGAGGAGTCCGGAGTGGTAGAGCATTGAGTGAACGTGGGGCGGGAGAAGTCCGGTGCACGCGCCGTTGTTGGCAATGGCCGGGTTCGCAGACATGCTCAGTAGTCAAAAGACAAACAGAAATATAGAAGGAAAAGAAAAAAGGTAATATGGCGGAGCTTGCGTTGCTGTGCGTATATGTGCGTGTGTGTGTATTTATAGTATTTGTAAAAAATGATCTATTTTGTTTGTTTGTTTGTTTGTTTGTTTTGGGGACCAGAAAAAGAAAATATAGTAAACGGAAAGAGAAATTAACTATCGCAGCTGTAAATAAAAAAGAAACAGAAACAGAATGTTCGTCTTTTTTCTTTCGATTATTGTTGTTTGCTTTGCTTTACTTTGGTTTGCAAAAAGTATTTATATGCGGGGGGGGGGAAAGAAAAAAGGAGAAAACGAAATAAGCTCTAGTGTTTTTTTTTGTTGTTGTTGGGATGTATGGTGGTAAACAAAAAAAATGAAAAAAAAAAAACTTAGCACAATTAATAGGAAAGGCGAAGACGGAGGATAGAAATTACATAAATAAATAAAATGAAGTTTCATAAAGAAAGCAATTATGTGAATAGACACGAAAACAACATTTTTCGCTATACGCAAAAAAGCTTCGAAGATGGTGAAAAATAATCATGGCATTATTATATTGTTTTATTATTATCATTATTATTACAATAATGGTACCTTCGTACAGTATTAAAATTATATCTATCACCTTGACAATAAAAACTAGACTTCCCGGATATATATTTATATAGATCCTCTCTCACTCCTGCGGCTGCTGCTGCTGCGCCGCCTCTAGCTCCGCCATGCGCACACGCAGCACGTAGGACACCTGCTCCAGCTCCTCCTGCTTCTTCTTGAGCGTCTTCTCGGTGTCGTCCATCGCCTCCTTCATCTTGGCGGCCCGCAGCGTGAAGTACTCCTTCGCGCTCTCCACCGAGCGCTCGATAAAGTAGCCGGTGCCGACATCGATCAGGACGGTCTCCGACGGCACGAGAGAGCCGCGAAGCAACAGCGAGGACGTCATGCACACAAGCATGTCGGCGTCCGCGTCGGCGGCGGCCGCCTCCGACGCCACCTTCGCCTCCTTGTCCTTTCCTACGTGCCCGAATTGGTCTACAGCGTTATAGTTGTCCATGAAACGCGCACGGACGCCGTTGAGCGCGTCGTAGGCGGCGCCGAGGTTGCGCACGTCGTTGGTCAGCTGCTCTTGCATATACTGCAGTTGCTGAGGGGGCACGTTGCCTAAGCTCATCTTCGGGACAAAAATAAAATAAAAAAATTATGTAAACGAAGAAAAATGTAAAAACTGAAGAAGTTAATAAAGTTGAGAAAAAGAGGGAAGAAAAGGTGAGCAAAAAAATTGCCAATTTAAAGAAAATATATATATATATATTACCACATCGGGGAAATGAAAAACGCAAAGAAAATATATTATTATGCATTCACATTCAGTATACTTTCTGCTACGTCTTGGTAGTGAGAAAAAAATAAAAAAAAAAAAAATAAAGAAATAGAAATAGAAATATACACTGACAGCAACACCAAATAATAATAATAAAGTGGAGCGGAAGATTAGTCTGTCTTTGTAGAAGCATCTCGCATAATGGGGGGCGGCGCGTACTCCACCAGGCAGTGCGGCCGCAGCCCCCTGTACTCTCTGTACGGCAGTCCCGGCACTAAATGATAGTAGGCCCCGCGCGAGTTGGGCACCGCCACCCGCCACACCGGGTCCCCTGGTACTCGGTAGAAGAGGATGCAGGGCTCACGCGGAATGTACGGCAGCGTGGCGTGATCCCACGCTGTGGGCTCCACACTCATCCTTTTATATATATATAATGATTGTGTCTCAATGTGCAAAAGCTAAACGCGCCAAATATATGTATATATATATTTAGAGAATTTTACTTCCAGAGTAGGTGTGTATCGCGCCTATGTCAGTAGTCCCATCTATGTAGCGAGATATAAGAACTTATAATTGTATATATACTAAATTAAAATTAAAGAACAGGTGAAAGAGACAAAACAAAATGAGGGCTCAACTAAAAGACAAAGGTCAGGTGATTATAATTGTTTCTAGTTATTGCTACGTAATTTGCTATGTTGTTGTTGTTGTCGTTGCTGTTTTTTGGCACAGAAATCTATATATATGTAACGCAGCAAAAAAAAATGAAAATGCAAAAGCTTTTTTTTGTTTTTATTGAACTATACAGATAAAAGAGAATGTGGCCGCTAGCGCATGTCATGCGGCTCCTCCTTCTCCTCTTCCTCCTCTTCTTCTTCCTCGTACTCGTACTCCTCCGTCCCCTCCTCGTCCCCCTCGCTGTCCGCCGCCGGCGCCGGCACCGTCGTCGTTGTGGTGGCGGCTGCGGCAGCAGGCGTCGCAGGCGTTGCAGGGCTGAGCAGGCTGCCGCTGCTCGCGACGCGCTGATGGTACTCGTCGCCGAGTGGGATGGGCGCCGCGGCGGAAAGCAAGATGTCCTCGAAGGCGGCCGCGCTCTCCTGCCGCATGTGGGCGGCTAAGGTTCCGCCCGCGGTGCCACCGCTGCCGCCCGGCGCCGCCTTTGCACCGCCGGGGGCGCCGCCGACCTGCACGTTCACCGCGTCGAGATCAGCAAACTTGGGGTCGGCCGCACCGCCGGCGGGGGAGCCAGCGTCGGCCGGGTCCTGGTACTTGCCCAGCAGCAGCCTCGTCATGGCGTTGTAGGCGGCGCCGCCCGGCGCGTTTGGCGGCACGTCGGCGGCCGTCCCCACGCCCGCCTGCGACACCCGCACGGCCTGGTTCTCCTCGTGCGCGGTCAGCGGGCGGCCGCCGGCGCTCATCGACGGGCCGCCCTCGGCGGCCGAGAAGTCGTCGTCGTCCTCGCTCTCGTCCTCGTCGTTGGAGAGCGCCTGCCGCCGCCGCGCCTTGCGCCGCCGCACCGAGGCGGCCAAGTCCGCGAGCGGGTCGAAGGCGTCCGCGGGCGCCGCCGCGGCGGCGCCCGCGGCGGCAGCCGGCTGCGCGTCTTTCCCGCGCAGCTGCAGCCAGTCGCCGCCGCTCAGCACGTGGCCCATTTCCTGGTCGTCCACCTCGCCCGGCCTGCGCTCGCCGTTGAGCCGGATCTGGGCGCTGATCTTCTTGTACCGGTACCGCTTGTAGACGCCCACCAGGAAGTAGATGAGCACGCCCAGTGGGATGACGAGCACAACAAGGGCCGCGAGCTTCTTGTTGCCGGAGCTCTTCTTCTTGGCAGGCGCTGCGGTGGTGGTACTGGTTGTGGTGGTGGTGGTGGTTGTAGTGCTGGTGGCCGACTCGCTACTCTCCGAGGCGCTCCCACTTTCAAGGCTGGCGTCTTTAATATCACTGTCACTCAAAGAATAATCACTGCTGCTGGAGGCGGCGGCGCCGGCGGATGCTGAGTTTTTGCTTTCACTGCCGGAAGCGGCTGCGGACGCTGAGGCCTTGCTTTCACTGCCGGAGGCAGCGGCGCCTGCTGAGGTCTTGCTGTCACTGCCTGAGGCAGCTGCTGATGCAGAGTTTTTGCTTTCACCGGGAGAGCCGCCACTGCTGCTGGAGGAGGCTGCTAACGCGAGGACCTCCCTGTTCACGATCGCGGCGGTGAAAGGCGCTGATTCACGAAGGGCAGATACAGATGCGGTGGACGGTGCCGCCACTGCACCACCGCCACGAACACGATGCGGGGGTGTTGTGTCTAGCGTATCAGACAGCAGACCAAGTAAAGCAAAGGCAATTAATAGTACACAGGTCATCACAAAAACCAGCTGAAAGCGCTTTGCGGGGCTGTAAACGCCATGTCTTCTGCGTATATTAGTCAGGTTCGACATTTTTTATATAGCGCCGTATGCAAAGACGAAACAGCAAGAAATAGAATTTGATATGTATGTGTATGTCTAGTGGAAAAAAAAAACTAGCAAGTACTTTGCAATGGGTCTTAATAGTCTGTGCAAATATTAATATATGTATGTATAATATATTGTTCAAGTGTCGACTTTGGTTCCCGCTGCTTTGTTTTAATAATATTGAAAGAAAAAGCAAAGACGGTAGAGGAGAACAAAAGAAATACACAATTGATGGTGAGCGAAGCGTACCAAGAAGTGAGAGATAAAAAAAGACCGGACACAGTTTTTAGAAGAAAAAATAATGCATAAAGAGAAGCGAACCCAACACAAAAACAAATATTGTAAAAGTACAGTAAAATATGGTGACAAAAACAGAAAGTACAATACAACGACCGTTTCAGCATATACACACACGCACGCGTATATGTATGTTAGTTAAGTTTGTGGGTGAGTGCGGGGGTCACTGCTTCACCAAACTCTGAAGCTCACGCGAAAGAGACTCCAACTCCGAGGCGAGCTCGCACTGTTCGCGCCGTACCCGCCGCAGCACGCGCTTTTTCTCCTCCTCCGTCTCCTCCGCCGCCTCCGCTGCCTCCGCCGCGCGATGGGCGCTCCGCGCGCGTGCCGCCTCCGCGGCCTCGCGCCGGAGCAGGTTTGCTGTCTGGCAGAAGTGCAGCTCGCGCAGCAGCTCCTGCGCCCCGTGGTCGGCCAGCAGCTCCACACGCGCACGGTGCACCACCTCCGCGCGCTGCACGCGTTGCCGCTCCAGCAGCTGCATCTGCTGCTCGTTGCGCGCCATGTACGCCCGCAGCGCCTGCTGCTGCTGCTGCACCTGGGCACTCGCGGCTGCGGTCTCGACCAGCGCATCCACAGAGGGGGAGTGGCGGCGTGGGGTGGAGGGCGAGACCGACACCATGCCGCCACTGCCACCGCCATTACGAGCTCTTCCCACCGCCGCCGCCTCTCCCTGCGCCTTCTGCCTCTTGTACATGTCCATGAGGCTGTTGCGCTCCTGCGCCTGCGGGTCCGCAGTGGTCTCGGCGCTGAGGCGGCCGCCGCGCGCGTGGGCGGCGGCCGGAGGGGGAGAGTCGGGGGTGTCCGCGGCGGAGATGAAGGGCACCTGCTGCAGCGAGACGGGCGCCACTGTCCGCGACGGCCGCGACGGCGGGGACCGATCGCGCGAGCGCTGCTGCTGCTGCTGCGGCGGCGGCGGCGGGCTGTCGACCCGTCCCTCCGACTGCGGCTCCGGCCTGCCGCTGAAGCGCACGGCGGAGCGTCCGCTACCACCGCCACGGCTGTCCAATGCAGCTGCAGCAGCAGGGCGAGATGCGATTGGGGTGTGGTTCATCGTCGGCGCGAGCAGAGGCTGCGCTCGGTCCGTGGCGGCTAGCCGCGCGGGCGGGCGATCGCTCTCGTCGCCCCCAAAGTGCAGCGGACGGCGCACCGCCGCCACCGCCGCTGTCATGGACGGCCGCAACACAAAGTGCGGGCTGAGCAGGCGGCTGTCCCCGCTGGCAGTGGCAGTGCTGGTGGCCGCGTGCGTGGTCGCCATGGCGTTCGTCGTGAGCACGGCTGCCTGCCGCCGCTGCCCGGGGGACTCGAACAGAACAGTTTTGGGAGCGGAACACCTCCAGCCGCCGTCCGTCGCCGTCTCGCTGTGGTGTGGGGGCGGCGTCTGCCGCGCCTCCTGT
Source organism: Strigomonas oncopelti (assembly GCA_000482165.1). NCBI lineage: Eukaryota > Euglenozoa > Kinetoplastea > Trypanosomatida > Trypanosomatidae > Strigomonas > Strigomonas oncopelti. The sequence goes on along the minus strand of AUXK01000098.1, from coordinate 7,436 downwards.
CTTGACGGGTCGCCCACCGCTGCCGTGTAGCGGTCGCGCGCCTCGAGCACGGCCGTCACGCGCGCCCGCGGCCCGAGCACGCCGCAGCCGCCAGCCCCGCTGCGCCCCGTCACCCGCTCGAGCTCCGTCAGGTTAAAGTAGTCGTCCTCGCTTTGTACGTAGGCGCGGTAGGCGTTGGTGACCGCGCGGGGCTGCGGAGCGACGACGGCGCGGGACCGCCGGCTGGTGCCGCCGTCCGCGTGGAGGGCGCCGTCGAGATGGGCCGAGTTGTGACGCGCGGCGCCAGCGGCCCACCGCTGCCACGGCTGCATGAAACTGGACGACACCAGAGAAGAGTCGTCGGCTCTCGCCTCGTACGCAGTGGCACGCGGTGGCGGCCGTCGCTCCCGGTCGCGCACCACGGCCACCGCCGTCCGGTAATAAGACGGCTCCTCCTCCGGCGGCGGCGGCGGCGGTGGGCGAAGCCGCCGGAGGACGACGGCAGCTGAAGCAGCGAGCGAGTCTCTGCCTACCATGGACGAGAAGCGAATGCGCGACGCGGAGGCGGTGGAAGAGGCGGGCTCCGGTCGTTGATCTTCTTCCACCTCCTTCCGCCCCCGCTCCCTCTGTGGACGGCTGACATCCGCGGCGAGTGGGGTGTACTGGGAGGCCAGCACGCCGCTCGCCGCCGGGCCGCAAAACGCAGAAGAGGACACCGTCGAGTCCACAAAGGTGGCGCTAGCGGCGGAAGTGTCACGCATGTCCGCTTTTCGCCCTCGAATTACCCTCTCCTCATGGCTGTGGTGGGCGACGTCCTCGCGGCGGTTTGTGAAGGCACCGCCCGGCGTGACCCACCGGACGTTCGCCAGTGGAGAGGCGGCCGTGGCGCCAGCGGCCGCAGCGCGCTCCGGTGACTCGGTCTGCGGTTCGACCTCCTCCACCGTGATCTCCATCAGGGAGGCAGACGACGTGTGCGAGGTACTCCGCCGCGGCGCCGACGGGGACGACGCAGCGCGGTGGCGGGGCGGCTCCACCGTGTGGGACTTGGACGAGGCCGCGCGCGGCTCCGTCGTCGCCGTCTTCTCATTGGGGAAGAGAGAACGGCGCGAGAGCGGCGCGTGGTGCCTTTCGCTGTTTCCGCCCTCCGGCGGCAGCGGCTCCGTCGGGTGCGGCGAGTTGACCCCGCCCACGTCCCGCTGCTGCGGCTGCTGTGGGTGGGGCGGGGACAGGGCCGCCTCCCCTCCCTCGGCCCCCGCAGGCACCTGGGCGTCGCCCTTCTTGATGTGCGAGTGGGGGGACGGCGTCCGCTCGAAGCGCTGCCGCGTCGGCGACGGCACTGCATCGCTTTCACTATTCTCCATCGCGGCCGGCGCGAGGCTCAGCGCTGGCGCCGCCGCCTCCTCCCGCTCCTTCTTGGGGGCCGGCGAGGTGGCTGGCGAGGGCGTCGGCGCCGGCGCCACGCTCGGCGCGCGTGCGTCGTCTTCGCTGCGCCCCACCCGCTCCATCTCCTCCGTCAGCGCAGACAGCAGCGTCTCGTGCGGCGGCGGGCTGCACTCGCCGCGGGAGGTGTTCGCCGACGACCCCATGGACGTGAGCGAGGACTGGTACAGCTGCAGGTACGCCGCGGGGTCGCGCATCTCGAGGCCGCCGGCGGCCGCGGGCGACCGCCGGCGAGGGCTGCTGCGCACAAGCTGGTCGTCGCGCCCGTGGCGCTGCGGCACCTCATCGGCGCGGTCGTCGCCAAAGTGGTGCTCCGCGAGAAGGGCAAACGTGGTGTCGTCTTCGGCATTCGCGTCTTCGCCCTCCGCGTTCGCGCGCGCCTCCGACCCTGCCTCCACGACGCGGTCCTTCGAGGGCGAAGCCGAGGGCGAGTCGCTGCCGTATAGACGGTACTGCTGCTGCACTAGGGCGTCGATGTCTTCGCTCGTCAACACCCGCTTGCGCGGCTCGGCCGCCCGGCCGGGCGGCGGCGGCGAGCGCCGGCGGCAGCCCTTCGGTCTGTGGCTTGGCGCCGCGATGGCGGCGGGGAGGCTCTCCTCCCTGCCGCTGCCGCTGCCAGAGGCCGCAGAGTGGTGATGATCGATGTGGCCCGAATTTGTTTCGTTGCCACGCTGCGCGGCAGCACGCTCTGGCTCGGCCGGGATGGACGGCGCCTGCCCGCGCTGCCGGCGCGGCGTGCCGTCGTCGTGGCTGTTCAGCGATAACGACGACGACGAGGACGAGAACATCTAAAACTAAAGACGATTATTTATTTTTATCTAAAAAAAAAAATGTATATTTTGGCAAAAACAAAAGAGTTATGAGTACTGTAAGAACGTAGACAGAATAAAGAGAGTTTGTGCGTGTGCGTGCAAAAAAAAATATAAAAAAATAAAAACACAGAAACACAGAAACAAATACACGCGCTTATTAGCAGCATACATCAAAATTTGAGCCAGTAAAAAAAAGGACAAACCGACAAAAAGCAAAACGGTGCTTGTAAGAAATTATTATATTGTGGACAAAACAACATTAACAACTTTAATGGCGTAACAAATATATTTTTTTAAGAAGACAACAAGTTTCTTCCGCATGTAGAGATAATACCGGTCGATAGCACCTCACCTCACACAAGCACAAAGGAAAAGAGAAACAGAGTGAGATAGAGAAAGAGAAAGAGAGAAGACTGACCGAGGACAAAAACAATTCTATTTTGCATCTACAAGCAATACATGTTCTACCAACGATCCACGGCCTCCTTGTTAACAGGTCGGTGCCACGCCTCGCCGCGCTGCTGCAGCTGCCGCAGCTGCTTCTCCCTGTCGCCCACCTTCACCCGCGTCCACATAGTCTCGGCGACGTGCTTGTTGTCCAGGTACGCGACCCAGTTCTTCTTCAGCAGCCGGCCCTCGTCCATCGGCGTGTACGGCGCAAGCACCTCGAGCGGCATCGGCGGGCGCTTCGGACCCGGCGCGCCGGCGGGCCGGTCCGCGAGGCTGTGGCGCGCGAGGTAGGTCTTGCCGCGCAGGGTGCGCGCCCAGGCCTGGCCCTGCGGGCTCTGCAGCCACTGCTGCTCCCAGCGCAGCCGGCGCCGCACCGCCGCCGCCGGCTCGTCGGCCTTGGCCGACGGGATGGTGCGGTGCGTTGCCTGCGCGGTGCCGCCCTTCAGCACGCCGCCGTAGGTCTCGGTGCTGTCCTCGGCGACGGTGTAGAACTCCGGGTTATCACGGATGCCTAGAATGAGCGGCTTCAGGTCCTTCAGAAACTGCTTGTATATGTTCTTCTCCGCCTCGGCCATGAGGGCGTGTCCTTTGGCGCAGGCCTGCGCGTAGGCGGCGAGGACGAGCTGCTGCTGCCGCTGCGGCGTCAGATCCTCGAGCGAGGGGTTCACCCGCACGCGCTTGAGGAAGCCGCCGGGGGTCGTCACCACCTCCACCTTCCCGTCCCACGCCTGGCCGACCACCTCCATCGAGTCAAAGCGGATCTGGTGCTCGTACTTGTTGTTGTACACAAAGGCTAAGATGCGATGGAACTGGCGCTCCGGGAGGAGGCGGCGGTGGTGGGCCCACAGGGCGCCGCGCACACGCTCAGTGATGCGGCGGTACACTTCCATCACACGATAGTTTTTATTTTGTTTTTTAGCTTAGTTTAATAAATAAGAAAAATGTAGCACGCACTGCTAAAAATACTACCCATATATATAATTAGAAAGAAAAACTCGTATTAGTAAAGCAAGAGAAGAGAAAATGAGAACAGGCAAAAGCAGGTTAAATGTGTTTTTGTAAGGGATATATGTGAAAGAGAAGAGAGAAACCTAGAGCTGTCTACTTCATTATTTGTGCTTATACACAACATATAGATTTAATGCACTGTAATTAAATTGTGATGATGAAAATATTAATAATTACAAAAAAAGCAATGCGACGGTGTCAAGGTAGTGGCTGATGGCTTTCATCGTTCGCCCTGCCCAGCACGCGCGGCGTCGGCCAATACGTATCCTGCTTCCCGTACTGCTTCCACAATCCGGTCGGCATGGAGCGGTAGTTAATTTTCGCCGTCGCGTTCAGGTGCATCTGCGCCTGCGACCGCCGCGTCTTTGTCATGCGAGTCTCGTTCATGTACTTGGCGCTCTGCACCTCGCCCTCAAACTTTTCAAAGGAGGCGGCGACGCGGCCGCTGCGGCGCAGGTAGCTCTCTCTGTCCTTGCGACTCATGCGGCGCTGCAGCACAGTCTGGACCTTCTCCTCGTCCAGCCGGCGGCTCAGGCTATGAAGGGCGCGCCAGGGGGCCTCCCTGTTCTCCGCGTGCAGCATTTGCTTCAGCTGCACGGCGCGCCACGCCGCCGTGCGGGTGCAGGCGGCGGCCGTCGGCGTCACGAGGGCGGGGCCGACGGCGCGGCCGGCGCGGTGGGCGGCGAGGCGGCCCTCCGCGTTGACCGCCAGCAGCGCCGGCCGCTCCATGTCCTTGCTCGCTTCGCTGAGCTGGTGGTGGTGGGCGCGGCGGCGCGGCGGCCGGGCGCGGTTCGCCTGCTGCCCGAAGTGATCCAGCGTGTCCAGGAACTGCGAGACAGCGCCGCCACCATCGCCGCCACGCAGCGCGGACGATGTTGAGTTCGCGACGCCAGTTGCCGCCTCCCCCGCTGGCGTCAGACCCTTCACGCGGGAGGCGGCGGCGATGCCCTCCTTCGGGCCTGTCACCGCCGGTCCGGGAGTGGCAACGGCCGGGTGGCCATGTACCTCGCTCGCCTCCTCTGGCGGCGGCGCCGCCGCGGGGTCGGCAGCCCTAGCAAAAGGGTGCTGGTACTCCAAGCTCACGTACTCGTCCTCCGGCCGCTCGATCCCTGTGTTGAGGCGGAACGGCGTGCTGCTGTACGGCGTGCGCTCGCGCTGCAACGGGTGCTCGGCGCGCCACCGCAGAAAGTCGCGCGTGCGAGCCGCCCGCTCCCCGCCCTCCGGGCTCGCCGCCGCCGCCACCACCGCGGCACTGTCTTCTCCTCCTCCTGTTGCTGCTGCTGCGCCCTCTGCTGGAGAATGGAGTGAGAGGCGGTAGCGTTGCGTGTCCGCCGCCGGTGGCGCGCGCGACGTGGGTGCAGCATCAGCATCCGCCGCAGGCAGCAGCGCGGCGACCTCTGGGTGCGCGGCCAGGTACTGCGACCGCGCCTCCTCCTGCTCCAGCCGCCGCGCGGCTACGATGCGGCCCGCCTCCTGCTCCAGTGCCTTGCGCAGCACCTCCTTCTGCTTGCGGCGCAGCAGGTCGCGCAGCTTGTCCCCCGGGATCATGCCCGAGGTCTCCGTGATGAGACCACGCAGCACGTCCATGTTCGTGCCGTCCATCGCCGAGGTCGGAATGACAAACGGAAACACCTTGCGGTACTTGCGGCGGTTCTTCGTAATGAGCTCGTACACCTGCCGCATCACGGCGCACACGCGCGAGTGGGGGACGCTGTCGCACTTGGTGAGCACAATGTAGAAAACACCCTGCACGTTCTCGAGCCACTGGAAGTACTTGAGGTCGACCTTCGTGAGACCTTTTTCACAGTCGAGGCAGAAGAGCACCGTGTTGACAGAGCGGCGCACGCCGAAGTAGGCGTCCGTCAGCTCAATCGCGGCGTCGCGCCACTGGTCGCTCATGCCCGTGATGCCGTAGCCCGGCACGTCGACAAAAGTGAGCTGCAGCCCGCCGCCCGGCAGCTTCACGAGCTGCTCCGCGTGGTGGTGCTTGTGGTACTCGGCCAAGGCCTCCGGTGACACGCTCTGGTAAAAGTTGATTGCGCGCGTGGTGTTGGGCGTGCTGCTCGTCTTGGCCACCTGCTGCCGCAGCAGCCCGTTGAGCAGCGACGACTTGCCGGCGCAGGCGCGGCCGACGAGGACCACCTCCTGGTAGAGCTCGTTAATCTCGAAAAAGTAGTTGTGGTCACGGAACGCGTTGTCCTCGCGCTCGCGGCCGCGGTACTGCCGCCGCGCCTCCCTCTGCCCGCTGCCGACGCCATTGTTCACCTGCACCTCGATCATCGGCCCGGCGGACGACGACGAGGACCGCTGCTGCTGCAGCAGCGCCTCATCACTCTTGCGGGTCGTTGCCTGCCGCACGAGGGAGTACGTCTGGTCCACCATCAGCCGGCGGCCGAGCGCCTGCGCCTCGGGCGTCACCTCGCCGAAGCTGAGCGGCGGCGGCGGCACGAGCTTGCGGCCGTAGGTGTAGTGCAGCGGGTTCGGGTGCGTCAGCTCGTACAGGAGCTGGCGCCGCCGCGTGACCTCCGCCTCGCGCTGCTGTTTGAAGGCATCGGTGACGAGGTGTACGACGTCCGTGCCGACGCCGCGGCTGGCGGGGTGCTGGTACGCCGCCTCCTCGGGCAGTGCCGCCGCGCCGCCCCTCGCCCCCTGCTGCTTGTTGCCCCCTTTCTTGTGCAGCTTGGTGTGTCGCAGGAGCTCCTCCGCGGCGGCAGCGGTGCCGAGGAGGGCCGCCGGCGTGTCCAGCACGACGTCGTCCTCTTCAATTGTCGCGAGCACCATCTGCGCGAGGTTCGGGTCAGCGCTCTCCTTCGAGAACGGGAGGGGCAGCTCGTCCCCCTCCTCCTCCTCCGCCACCATAAAAGGCCGACGCTTTGGTTGATGAGTTTGTGGTTTTGAGTGCTGCCGCTGACGCTGGGGGTGGCGGTGGCGGTGGTTCTGGTTCAGGTTCAGCTTCGCGTTCGCCCTCTCCTTCTCGTCGTAGTAAGAGTGAAGACGGTCGACGAGCTGATTGGCCTCGCCGCGTCGCGACGGCGCGCTCGCGTGGGCGACGTCGTGCCCCGCATGTGCGCGGCTCGTGGATGTGGAGAGGTGCGAGCCATCCGTAAAGGTCGTCGCCGCAAAGCCTTTGCGGTGGGTGGCACCACTGCTGCTGCTGCTGCTGCTTCGGTTTTTGTGAATTTCACTATTATTATTTTTGTTATTAGTAGTAGTAGTAGTATAGCCAGTATTGATGCTTTTCGAATAGAAGCGCAAGAGCCGGCGGCAGTGGCGGAACATCGATTAACGCGCGCGCACCCGTAGCAGAAGCACGTGTGGGTAGTACTTGTAAAAAAAAGATATATTTGAAAAAAAAAAAAAACTGACAGCTAAATGGTGGAGAGAAAAAAGAAAAGGAAGGAAAAGCAAAACAAAATTGTGCAATCATGTAATAATTTGCGAGTTATATGTGATAGCAAGTTTAATGAATTAAAGAATCAAAAGAAAAAAAGGACACGCCAGGTGCCTTTTTTCTTTTCTCTTGCTCCCTCATTTATTGTCTGAACTTAAAGGTCCAGAATTTATATACAATATATATATATATATATTTGAATGTTGTTGTTGTTGTTGTATTTGTTGACATTTCCTTCATTTTAATTTTCTTTGAGTTTTCTTTATTACACCGGCAGTAAAAGCCCACCCACGAAGAGCCAAAAAAGGAAAAGAAGAAGAAAGAAAAAACACACAAAGAAAGAATACTCTAACTAA
>AUXK01000097.1:0-14980 GCA_000482165.1 Strigomonas oncopelti | reverse complement strand
ATCTTACCGACTAAAGCGTTTTTGTTTAAGCAAGGCAGAGGTCAACGAATTCACTTTATTCCTGTTCACGTATATACCGCGTTGTAAAAGGCGCCATTCTATATAAAAATTATATATATATATACATTAAGAAAAAAAAAAGTAACTTATACACACACGAGCACAAATCAAATTTATACACAAAACACTTTTTATTTGTTGAACTGAAGAAAACAGAAAAAGGGGAAAAAAACTAGAATAATAAAGTGCAAACAGCGAAAATGAACCGTGAAATCGAAATTGGGCACCTCACGCAGCTGTTTCGGACCGATCGCATTGTACCTCCGCATACCGGAATGGAGGACGACATGCTAGCCATTCTCATCGACCACCAAGGAAACATCATGCCGCAGGTCATGCTCGATGGCGATGAAATGTTCAATTTAGCGGGCCGCAACACGCTCGCCATGGGCCAGCGCACTCAGCCGATGGTGGCGCCGCCGCGTGAGAACTTTGGGGTAGGTCTGCCCGCCATCACGCACTCGGCCCCGGTGCGCTACTACGCCATGACGCTCAACGACCCGACGATGCCGGTGGAGGAGGTGCCGCAGCTGCTGCGGTGCATGCTGCGCGACCCCGCCTTCTTCGCCCTCGTCGACGTCGTCCCCTTCAAGCAGCTCGCCGACGCGGTGCGCGAGTGCTCTGCGAAGTGGTGGTTCTGCCACGCCCGCCCGGTGCTCAACCAGGAGCTGCCCGTCGCAGCCGCCGCTGCCGCTAGCGCGGACGGCAGCACGGCCGGGGGCGCAGCGGCGCCGCGCTTGAGCCCGGCGGAGGTGCGAGAGGGCTACGAGAACATCCGCGTGGTGCTGTCGCTTGTCGCCGCGCTGAGCTCGCCGTACAGGGTGGTCCGGCCAGCCTTCACGCCGCCCATCACGTGCACGACGCGCCTTATGTTGTGCCGCGACGCGTCGGTGGTGTACCTGGGGCTGCTGCTCAACAGCACCCAGGTCAACCTCCCCTTCAAGGTGGTGCGCGGCATGCCGGTGCTGCGGCTCATCGCACAGTCGTGGGGCGCCAGCCCGGGCCTGAAGGACATCGTCCAGTGCAACTGGGCGATATACAAGCGCACCAAGAGACGATTGTTGGCGCGTGTGAGAGGCAGAGCGGGCCACGCCGTCGGCTCAAGCTCCAGTGGAGTGAACGAGGAAGAGGTGGGGGAGGACGCGACCGACAATGGGCTCGGCACAGCGCTGGACCTTCAGATGCCAGACAGCCTCCACGACATCCTTCCCGCCGACGTCCTTAGCGAGCTCGCGGGTGCGAGTCGAACTAGCAACCGCGGCGCCCGCGCAGACAGCGAGGAGCAGCTGGACATGTTGCAGGTGTGTCGAGTCTGCCTGTCCTTGATGACGGAGCCGCACCGCGACCCGGCGCAGCTGCTGTGGTGGGCGCGCTGCCGGCTCCTCTGCTTCTCCCTCACCCCCCAGGCAACGCGCGAGGAGATTATTACGTCGCCGGCCCTGCACTTCTTCAGCGGCGTGTGGGCCTGCGAGGACCTTTTTAAGGAGATCCTCGAAGAGGACGACGAGCCGGACAGGGCGGAAATAGAAGGCTATCTCGCACGCTGTGAAGATGCGGAGGCGGCCGCGCAGTGGAAGGTGGTGCGCGACGGCTACGCCTGCCTCGTCGGCGCCATCGCAGACGTGTCCCACTTTTGGCACGCCTGCGGTCCGCGCAACATCCGCAGCTCTCTCTCCGCCCCGGACGTCAACGGTGTGTGGAACGTCGTGCACGTGACGGTGCCCTCGAACCGCCGCTTCCTGCGCGAAAACTTTAGCTGCCACGAGGACTTCTGGCAGTACGCGTTGCTCGTCGACAGCCACATCACGAGCGTCATGTCGATGCCGATGGGCGGCGGGGTGCAGTGCACCATCGCGCAGCTGATCGACCTCGTGAAGCACCACCCGGAGTACTACCCCTCACTCGTGCTCCGCACGCTGGGCGCCTCCTCGCGGAAGGAGCTGACCACCGCGGCCTTTGGGGCCGGCCTGGCCAAGGCCGCCGTCAATTGCCTGCGATACTACCTGCCCGAGATGCCAATGCCCGCCCCCGTCGCGAAGCAGGTGCCGCCGGCAGACCAGGCGCCCCATACAGAGGGCGACGACGGCGCAGCGGCAGCGGCAGCATCGCCACCATTGCCGCCGCTGTTCGCGGAGGAGGAGATGGAGCCGCAGCACCCCGCGCACGCGCTCACCACCGCCGACCTGCTGCACCACCACAGCGGCGAGGACGCGCAGGCCGAGGAGGCACCCGACACAGACAGCAGCGACTACCGCACCCTTAGCAGCAGCGGCGCCGAGGGCGAGAACGACAGTGAGGAGGCGGCGCAGGCGCCGGCGTTGCCGCCGGCGCCCCCATCGAACTCGAGACGAAGTCGCAAGCGCAGCTGGCGAAAGAGATTGTCGAGCTAAGCGCCGTCTCGAGGCTGAGCACAAAAGCCTATATGGCCATCCTCTCCATTCTAGCCTTGCTGCACTCGGCGGTGGAGAACGGGGACCAAAACGTGCACCCCGTCTCGCTGCTGCTGACGCCGCCGGAAGACGGCAGCGGGCCGGAGCTGTGCGTGCTGCTGCACGCGCTCATGCGCCAGACGCGGTACGCGACCGTGGCGACCACGGCCATCACCTTTCTCGCCGTGTGCGCCCACCACAGCATCGGCGACATGGTACCCGCGTACCTCGAGCGCGGCATCCTGCAGAGCGTCGTCGACGTGTTGTACCGCCCAATGGACGCCGCCGTGTACAAGGCGGCGGCGCTCGCCGCGCTCGAGCGCGACCGCGCGCAGCCCGCTGCGGCCTCCGCGGCAGTGGGCGAGTACTGCAGTCCGGAGGACGAGCTGGCGGTGCAGATGGTGCTCTCGAAGCGCTTCATGACCACCCTCATACAGGCCCTCACGGTGCACAACATTACGCATGCGACCTTTTGCGCCGACACACGCTGGGTCCGCGAGATCGTGCTCGCCCTGCGGGTCCTCCCCGAGGAGGAGGACATCAAGAGCCTCCTCTCGAGCTACGTGCGGCGGCCCTACATGAGCTACGTGCCGCCGGCGCTGCGGACGGCAGAGGAAATGGCGGCCTGTGCGACGGCGAGCTACAACACTCCCTTCTTCCGCCACAACCTCGCCAAGCATGACCAGCGGCTCCCCGTCATATACAGCGCGTTCCAGGGCGCTAGCTCGGAGTACATGCGCTCGATACAGGAGTACGCCTCCTCCGACTTCTTCACGCTGCTGCGCACGCTGCCCGACGTCGCGCCGAGTTTCATTGACGCGGTGAAGAAGCTGCTTGACGGGCTGCTCGACACGATGAAAGAGCACAAGAGCTATGAAGCCGTGATGCGGGAGAGCCGCTGGACGGAGGAAGAGGAGGAGGGCGAGGGGGAGGCGCGGAAGGACGACGCAGCACGGCCGCTGACGACCAACGATGTGCGTGCGGTCGCGCAAACGACATTTCTGCTTATCCGCCTTATCAACAGCGGCGACTTTGCCTCTTCGCGGATGGCCCGCCAGCTGCGCGATGCCCTTTCAAAAATGACCAACGATGTCAACGAGTTCGCCCCGAAGCTGGTGGACGTGGTGTTCAGGCTGTTTAATCTCTCCTTTGGCGACGAAGACGGCTCACCGGCAAAGGCGAGGGAGGCGGAGGAGAACAACCATAACAATGATAATAATAATAATAATAATGGTAACAGTATTGGTGAACATGAGAAGGAGGGCAAAGGCGACGAAGAGCACGAGCCCGAGCCCGCGAGCCCTGCTCCCGTGCAGCCCCCCTCTTCCTCCCCCTCCCAGGCGATCTGCGTTCCGGCGATTGCCACCTACATGCACGCTCGTCAGCTGAATGCCTTTATGCTCCTCCTCGCCACCTCTGGGCTCGAGAATTTTATCGAAAAGATGAAACAGTTTTTGAAGAAGGTGCTCGATACCCTGCCGGAAGATCGCCGCGTCACCGTCGCGCAGGCGTCCATGATGCTGCCCATCATCGACATGCTTGCCTCCACCAGCTCGCGCTCGCTGTCCGGCACGTCGCGGGTGGAGAAGTTCCGCGGCGCGCTTTCAAAGGACATCGCAGAGCTCTTCGTGAAGGTGCGCTACGTGCCCGACGACGCGCAGGGGCGCGACCGCCACAGCAGCGTGGCGGCCATCGAGCCGTCGGTGCCCTCGCAAGCGCGCGACGCGCCGGTCGCGTCCGCAAGCTTTCTCACCCGCTTCCCGCGGTCGGAGGAGTCCTTCAGCCAGCTGCACTACGACGAGGATGGACCCCTCATATCGGAAGCGGGTTCGCCCGTCGGCCCCGCTGCCCGCGCGCCGTCGGTGCTGCAGGCCATCTCGAACGCACGCAACACCATCGCGCCCGCCGCGCGCGCGGCGACGGGGGCGGACCCGGAGACGCCCGACAACGCCTTCATCGCGCCGCCACCCAACCTGGTGGCCAGCACCCCGGAGGACCAGCGCATCGGCTTCACGACCGCCGCCGAGCAGCTCCACAACGCCACGCACCCCGCCGCGGCGACGACGGCGGGGGTCGCACCGACTCCGGGCCGCGCGGGCGGCGACGCTGCCAACAACGGCGCCGCCACGAAGGAAAGCACACTCTTTTTGGGCGCCTCGCAGGCGATCGACCCCGTCTACACCTTCCGCAAGCGCCTGAACGAGCTGCTCCTTTCGCGCCCGGCGCGTGACCGGCGAAGCAGCTCGAACGCCATCCGGCAGGTGTGGATGCAGCGCAGTAGCAGTGAGTTCAACCCGCTGGAGCTCGACGCCGACAGCCTCGTCCGCCCGTGCTCACAGCTGCTCACCACGGTGTCCCTCTCCCTCGCGCGCAGGCTGAAGGAGCGGATGGCCGATGGGGAGACGGAAGACGTGGCGGTGCCGCACCTGCTCCTGCACGACTTGGACCTGGACGCGCTGAAGGAGGTGGCGGCTCGGCTGGTCGTGTTAGACTACTCCGGCAGCGCGAAGCGCAGCCGCACATCCTTTCCGTCCGCTCGCACCGACGAGGCGATTCTGCTTCTTGTGAAGTGCATCGACTTCATCTCGCGTCTGCTCTTCTGTACGCGGAGGCGAAGCGAAAAGAATAGCGGTGGCGGCGTCAACGAGGAGGAAGAGGTGGTGGTGGACGAGAAGACGACGACGGAGAAAAGGGAAGCGACGGGTGCGGCCGCCGAAGAGATCGAGCTCAACCCGGACTACGTCTACCGCAAACATCGCTCAATTATTGCGATTGTGCACATTACGTACAATTTGCTGCGGCTGCCCATCAACGGCCAGCGCACCGGGGCGGCGTCGAGCACGTGGATGTGGGTGCCGCCGCTGTTGTGCTTTGTCTTTGACACGGTGCCAAAGCTGGAAGGCTTCCCCATCAGCCGCGGTCTGTTTACCGCTGCGCTGACGCAGATGGAGTCCGCCGGCCGCGACCTCCTCGCGCAGCTCAACAAGGACGGGCCGCTGCTCTTCGCGACGCAGACGGCGGAGGAGCGGACGGGCGTTCCCGGTCAGAAGTCGTACGATTTCGTGGGCTCCGACGCGGACGACTACCTCTTGGACAAGTACGCCTTCTCCAAGCACGCGGAGGACTCGCCGGAGTATCTGAGCGATCTGAAGGAGATGGCCGCTGACGACTACGCACTCAAGAAGCGCACGCAGATGCGGCAGCACATGATGGAATGGCTGTGCAACCTTCTCTGCGGGCGCGTCTTCCCGCTGCACCGGGTGGGCAGCGGCGGGCGCGAGTTCATCCGCCGCACGTGCACGACCATCTTCTGGGCCATGCTCCACAACGCCGACGCGCACGACGGCGCGAACGCGCACGTGCTGTCGCACCTCCTGCACCAAGTGCTCGTCTCCCCACGCGAGTACTACCCCTTGCTGAGCCCGATGGCCGTTCTTTTGACACAGAGCACCACCGTCGGCACGAACGAAGTCCTCGCGCGCTCGCCGCTGCCCAAGGCGGTCGCCGACACCATGCTCGCTGCCATGAAGGCGATTGTGAACACAGACCCCGAGGCGGAGCGCCTTCTCGTCGAGAAGGAAAACGCCGACGCCGAGAAGGCGGAGAACACGAAGAGCGGCGGCACCCCCGCCGGCGGCGCGAGTGCCATTGCCGCCAACAGCGTCCCCACTGGGTCCGGCAAGTCCGCGGACAAGACGGTGCGAGCGGACAACCGGCCCTTCCGCGGGAGAACCCTGCGGAAGCACATGCGCTGCCACCTCTACAATTTCCTGACCGCCTTCAAGTACATGCGCGGCGCGGCGCCCAGCAACAGGATGCCCTGCACCTACTTCAGCAACAACGCCACCATGTGCTGGAGCGGCCACCAGTGCCCGCGCGCGCACATCGTCAAGAAAACCGGGTCGCGCAAGGAGGCGGCGTCGGCGACGAGCGCAGAGCTGGACGCGGCGCAGTCGCACATCGTGCAGCTTCTTCTCGACGTTGTCGACGCAAAATGCTGCCCCGTCGAGCGCGCCGCCAGCCGGGCGGCGAAGTCGCGGAAAAGCGCCTCCCACTCTGGCGATGAGAGGAAGGAGGGGGAGGAGAGTTTCAGCGAGGTCAGCGGGGAGGACGCGGAGGTGCGGGAAGGCAGCCACCGCGGGTCCGCTTTGGGCGAGGGGGTGCTCGAGGAGGCAGAAGGGGGAGACAGGGAGCTGCCGCAGCCTGTCACGGTGGTGCCAATTACGCTGCGCCGCCGCGGCGAGAACCGGTCGCGGGCGTTCCACTTCACGACCGCCGCCGCCTCTGTCTTCATCGACTCGCCGCGCATCCTGGCGCGGCGCGCGACGAAGTACAAGCTGAACTACATGAGTCTCGCGGAGGAGAAGGAGTACGGGCTGCTGGCCTCTCTCTTCCCGAGCGTCTCCCTCCTTCAACCCGACGTGCTCGCCGCGGTGCTCGAGGAGCTGGAAGACGACCTGCTCGATCCCTCGCAAGACGGCCTCGCGATGGGTGGTGGTGGTGGTGGTGATGGTAGTAGTGGCAGCGACAAGGAGAAGACCGAGCGCATCTCGGCGCAGCTCCTTGCGCCCTCGTGGCGCCTGGAAGACAGCGAGATGGAGGTGACGGAGCGCACGCTGCCCGACGTGGCGACGCAGCTGCTCGACCAGATCGTCACGCTCCACTGCGCGACGGCGAACACACCGGCCGCGAGCGAGGCGCTCAATCGTCTCGTGGAGCGGCTTCTCCTCTTCAACGTGGCGCACCGGCCGCTGCAGGCGCGCGTGTGCACCTATGTTCTGCAGACGTGCGTCTTCCGGCTCAGCGAGTCGTGCGCGATGAACGTGCTGCGCTGCCTCATGGAGGACAAACCAAGGGATGTGCAGACCGTCTACGCCCGCATGGTGGAGGTGCTGCGCGACTGTGTATTTCACCAGCAGTGCCACGCCCGCCTGACCGAGGACGAGTACAAGGCGCAGATGGAGCGGCAGGAGAAGAAGCTGGCGCAGCTTGGTATCGACTACGTGGACTCCTCGAGGGCGAGCGCGGCCAAGGCGTCTCGGGTGACTGCCACAGCCGGCGCCATCAACGGGAAGCCCAACGAAAGCACTGTCAACATCTACCGGTATGTAGTCCCCCTGGGCCGTCTGCTCGTCACGCAGGAGAGCAACTTGCGCCTCTTCCCCTCCGCCTTCTACACCGTCCTCCGCACCTACTGCTCCGTCAACTGGATTATGGAGAACGAAGAGGAGATGGGAAGCAGCTGGGTGGGCGTGTGGATCAGCCCCCGCGGGCCTGCGGCGCCCACCACGGCGTCCACCTCTCCCCTCATCACCGCCGCCGGACAGCGCAGCTCCTCCGCGGGGGCGGGCAGTCCGACGAGCGCCCTGCGCACGCAGGCCGCCGGCACCGCGCGCCGCCACGGCAGGGAGGTCATGGAGTTTGTCCTGCGCGAGCTCATCTCTGCTTTCAACACGGAGCGGCTGCAGCAAAGCTTTGCCGTCAGCGCGCTCGACAAACTTTCCGATTACCACAACGTGAGCCTCGTCGTCGGCTCGACGTCGTTCAACATGCCGGTGCCGTCCATCTTCGCGGATGTGGCGGTGTGTGGCTATCCCGCCCTCCGCCCAAAGGACGGCGCGGCCGCCACACAATCAGCAGCAGTGGTGCATGTGCCGGCGTACCTGGCCACCGCACTATTTTACACTATAAAAGACTACAACACGTTTCCGTCGAGCTTCTTTAGCACGCTCGCCGCTCGCCTCCCCACACGCTTCACCACCGACCTTCTCGTGACGCTGCGGCAGGTGGTGGATGTGCTGCTTAAGCACAAGGAAGAGAACGGAAACGTGCTCGACTTTGGCAGCGGCAGCGGCAGCAGGGCGGCCGGCGAAGGAGCCGGCGCGGCGCTGAGCATCAGCGAACAAGACGAGAAGGAGCCACTCACGAAAGCGAAGAAGCTCGTCATTGTGATGGGCACGGCGCTGCGCATACTCCGCAAGAGCCTCGTCCTGATTGAGGCGTCGCCGGTGTTCAACCGCATCAGCGGCGAGCTGCGCGACGCAAAGGCGCTGCCGCTCCTGTACGAAATCGTGGAGCACAACCTGTGCGAGTCGGAGCGTGACGCCACCTCGCTGCTCTACCTACTCCGCCGCGTTGTGCTAATCTCGGATGCGGAGACGGTGGAGAAGGCGCGGCTGGCGAAGGAGGGGCGGGAGAGCCGCCTGGCGGGTGGCCACTCCCCGCGGCGCGAGCGACGCGAGGCGGGCCGAGTTGCTGCCGCCGCGGTGGCGGCTGGTGGGGGGGCGACCCGCATGCCGCCCCCGTCTGGCCCGATCGCCAGCCACTTCGCCGGCGCTGCCGCTGCCGCCGCTGCTGCTGCTGCCACCCCCACAGCCCCGAGCACCACCACGACGTCGGAGGTCGGGGAGGACGGCACGCACGCCACCGCTGCGGCGCAGGCCCCCGGCGAGGGCCATCACGAGGGCGGCGCCAGCGACACCGGCGACGAGGCGCGCGTGCGCGGCCCGCTGGGCAGCTCCGCCCATCTCGGCGCCGAGGATGTGGGGCTGGAGGACATGCGGAGGCCGCTCGAGGACAGGCCGCAGGAGGACCGGCTCATCACGCCGCGCCACCCGGTGCAGGACCCCGTGTTTGGCGGCATGGCGGCGCTCGACATCGAGGACGCCTCGTACACAAGCGACGGGGAAGACGGCACGTGGGAGGAGAACGAAGAGGAGGAGGAAGAGGAAGAAGAGGAGGAAGAGGAAGAGGCGGCGGAGAGCGAGGATTGGGTCACAGAGGCGGGGAACGAGGACGAGGACGGCAATAACGGAGGCGCGGTGGAGAGCAACGGCGATGCGGACGCTCCGCCATTGCTCCGCGGCGCCCACCAAGACGGAGAAGGGGGAGATCGCCCCACCGAGCTGGAGCACTTCGGCCTCTTTGACGCGCCGGCGGAGCAAGGGGAGCAGGGGGAGCAAGACGAGGAGCATAATGCTTTTGACGGCTTCATGGAGGAAGGAGAGGAAGAAGAGGAAGAGGAAGAGGAAGAGGAAGAAGAGGAAAGCGACAACTTTGTGATGGCCCTCGGCGATGAAGAAAGCAGCGAGTTCAACCCGGACGAGCTCCTCGGGAACGGGCGATCGAGCTTCTTTGACATCATGCGCACCTTGGACTGGTCGGGCGACTACGTTGCTGACCGTCTGAACCGTCTGCGCCGCTCGCCGCTGTACTCGACAGACTTCACGCGCCCGAGCCAGCAGCGCAGCCCGGTCAACCCGATCGAAGGCATTTACGAGAACATTATCACGACCCTGGGCATCATTGGCGACGCGAACAAAGCGGCGGTCGAGCCCAAGCTACCGGTGCTGCACTCCTACGAGGCGCAGATGCCCAAGGCGACCTCTCTCAGCGGGCCGATGCCGTCCGACGTGTGGGGCTCGCACGAGGGACACACGCCCAGCGACCAGATCATGCGCCACTCGCACTCGCCGCCGAGCATTGAGACGGACCCGTCGCGCCGCCTGATGGGCGTGACGCATGACACGGTGCCTCCCCCCGGAGGGCCGGCAGCCGCAGCAGCTGGCCACCCAGCGCACGACGAGGCGGAGCAGGAGGGGGAGGAAGAGGAGGGAAGCGAGAGCGGGCCCGATGCGCCGGCGCTGTCACTCTCTGTGCTACCGCCACCGCCTTCGCAGCCGGCACTGCGCCCCGAGCCCTCGTCTGAGCAGAGCACAACCGTGCGCAACACGTCATACAGCCTGGACTTGGACGCAGCCAACAGCCGCATTTTGGAACTCTTCGCCACCAGCGGCACCGCCAACCGCTCGCACGAATTCACCAGTAATAGCTTTAGCAATAGCGCGCAGCTGCGCGCCTCTATCGCCGCGGCCGCCGCTGCTGCGTCGCAGCCGGCGCCCCCTGTCAACGTGATCACCGTCCTGCCCCAGCGACGGGAGTCGCAGGACGGGGTGCACGACACCGATAATGCGGTGTCCCTCACCACCATGACGGCTGCGAACCCGGCGACCGGCAGAGAGTCCACCGCCGCCCCGCCACCGCGCGTGCGCCCGCCGCTGTCGTCGCACGAACCCCACCTGCGCTTGCCTTTTCTCGCGCAACACCTTCACCAGCAGCAGCATCAAGGGCAACCCGCTGGGCCAGGGGCATCGTCAGTGGACCCCGCGATGAGCATATCCAATACACTGCACGCGCTGTTTGGGCACGCCGCGTCGCCACGGGCGCCGCCGCCGCCGCCGCCACAACCGCAACCGCAACCGCAACCTCAGCAGGAGGAGCGTCCACAGGAGCAGCAACACGGAGAAGAGACGTCCCCCATACCTCCGCCGTCTGCGCAGCCGCCGGCGACGAGCGGGCGCCCGGTGCCGGACCCCAACTTCATTGCCGTTGTCCCGCGCGACATTGGCAACGAAATTGTTTTCGACCACATGGACGTCATCCGCGGCGCCGAGACGTACGAGCGCCTTGGCCGGCAGACGCGGGTGCAACGCACCTTCCTCGACGCGCTGCCGGAGAGTGTGCAGCAGGAGGTGCTGAACACGGAGCAGCGGTGGCTACGGGTGACGGGGCAGGGGGAGGGCGCGCCGGACCCCGGCGCCGAGCTCGTCGCGATGCTCTCCGCCGTCGACCAAGAGACGCGGCGCGACATTCTCATGACGTGTGAGCTCGACCAGCTTGCGAACTACCCCGCCTTCCTGCAGGAGGCGCGCGCGCTGCGGGCGCAGCAGGAGGCGCGCCGCAATTTGCTGCGTCAGCGGGTCGCGACGCGACAGCCGCAGCCAACGGAGATGCCGTCGCTGCACTCTGACCCAGCGCGGCCGCTGCTGCGCGACCCGAGCATGCCGGCCTTCAACCGCGTCGTCGAGGACCGCACGCGGCAGCGTCCTTTCCGGCCGCTGATCGCGGAGCCACAGTCGTCCCGCACGGACTACCGGCAGCTGAGCCGCCAGCTGCGCGACCTCGGCTTCTTTGGTGCGCATGAAATGATGATCGAGCAAGACCGAACGGCGGCAGCGGCGCCGCAGATGGTGCCGGTGTCGCCACAACAACTCTTCGACGCCTTCGCCGACCCCAGCGCGATTCACCGCGCGCTCAACCCCAGCTACGTGCAGTACGTGCGCCACGGGGGCAGCGGCGCCGCAGCCGGGGCGGGCGGCCTCCCCGCCAGCGGCGTCACCCCATCGCCGCCACTGCCGCGGCGGCTCACTGTCGTCGCGAAGATGGAGCCGCCCACGGTGGAGAAGTCCTCGACCCCGCAGGTGCCCATTCCACCGCCGACAACGCTGCGAGCGTGCATTCGGCTGCTGAAGCTGCAGCAGAAGATGCCCCACGCGGACACGATGGGGCGCAACTTCGACGGCAACTACGTCACGACGCAGCTCGTCGCGCTGCTGCGCGTCTTCTGCGGTGCGCCGCAGTCGGCCGTCGACACGACGAGCGCGCTCATCACTGCGATTGAGGAGGAGGAGAAGGACGGGGTGCAGCTGCCGTTTGTGCACAACGTCATGAATGTCTGGCACGAGCTGCTCCGCTGCACACGCGCCGTGCCGATGAGCTTCCTGTTGCTCCCCGACAGCTGCCTCACGTCGAGCGCGATGAAGCCGCTGGACGCACCGCTGGACGAGGCGGAGCGCGAGTACATGCGGGCGCCGCCGCTGCTCGGGCTGCTGCGCGTCGTGCACAAGCACATGAGCGTCAAACCGGTCCTCATCGACTCGCTCGCCCTGCTGGGCCGTTTCCAGCGCAGCCTCGAGTTGAAGGAGGACGCGGAGGACCTCACGGCGGAGGACCCGCTCCTCGGCGTGCCGCTCTCCGACCACGTGATCGCACATCCCCGTCACCCGCATCGCCTGCAGTGGACCAACACGACGGTGCTGCCGTCGTACGTGACCGGCTTCGAGTGCAACGTGTGCATGCAGAGCTCCAAGGGGTACGCCTTCCACTGTCCCTTGTGCAACTACGACCTGTGCCCGGAGTGCAGCCGCATGCGCACGTCCAACGTGGAGGACGCCGTGCGGATGAAGCGGTGCGCCTACTACACCGTCTCCAGTGAGCACTTCATGTCGACGGTGCTCGAGCTGGTGCGCCACCCACAGAGCGAGGACTTCGCCAGCAAGCTTGTGCACTTCCTCACGCCGGGGCTGCTGCAGAGCGCGCGGCGCGATGTCGAGCTGGCCAACATGCGCAGCCCCATCGCAATCGTCGAGACGGCCCTCATCAACGCGGCGGCCGTGTCCGTGAGCGAGATCCGGCAGTGCCGGCAGTCCTTCCGGCAAGAGGTGCAGCACTTCATCGCCCGCTTCCGCGCGGAGGAGGAGCGGCGGCGCAAGGCGGGAGAGGTGCAGCTGTCTGAGACAACCGCGGGGCAGAGCGCCGCCGCCGCCGCACCCCCCGCGTCCTTCGCGGGCGGGACGGTGGAGCTGCCAGAGGGGCTCGACTTTTCGATCGACGACGCGCTCTTTCTCCTGCAGAAGCTCAACCTGGTGCACAGCTCGCACGACCACACGCATCTCTTCTTCCTGCCCTACGCCGAGACACAGCGCCCTGAACCGCGCGAGCTGACGCTCATGTGGCACGCCGCGCAGGCCTATCTGCAGGACGTCACGCTGGTGCTGCAGCACCTCCACGACGCAACCCTCATCCCGCTTCCCTCCTCTGTCAAGTCCTTCGTCACAGGTTTCTGTCTGTACCACCTTAGCGAGGCCCGCCGCGCGCGGCTCTCGGTGAGCGCGAGCACGCACAGCATGGACCCCGGCAGCAGCCTGAAGGGCGACACGGAGCGCTTCCTCGTGGAGTCGACCATTGACCCCTCGCCCATTTCGCAGCAGGCGGCCGAGCAGGTGAAGAACAGCGGCACCGCGGTGAGCGACCGCGACCACTCCGTGCACCGCCAGCACCGCGCGGCGATCATGCAGCTCGACGATGAGTTTGGCCGCAACGCGAGCGAGACCGACATGCGGCCGACGCTGCCGCGCTCGATTCGGCGCTTCATGGACGCCAACCGGGCCACCCTCGGGACCATTCTACGGTGGGAGCCGCACCTTCTGCGGACCACGCTCTCCTTCCTGCGCGCGGAACCGAGTCTCATCGACTTCAACCTCCGCATCGAGGAGTTCCGCTACCGCATCGAGCGGCGGCGCACGACGCGGACGGTGCTCAACGTGGACCGCCACCGCTGCCTGGAGGACAGCTTTCAGCAGCTGAAGCAGTGCAAGCAGTTCGGCCAGCTGCAGGTCCGCTTCAAGGACGAGGAGGGCGCCGACGCGGGCGGCCTCACGCGTGAGTGGTTCCAGGTGCTCGCGAAGGACCTGGTGAACGAGAGCTACGCCCTCTTCATTCACTCCAGTGAGGGGCTCACCTTTCAGCCGAACCCGCTCTCCGACGTCAACCCGAACCACCTCGAGTACTTCCGCTTCGCCGGCGTCGTCATGGGTCTCGCCGTGGCGAACAATGTGGCGATGGACATGCACCTCACCCGCGCGGTCTACCGCCACATGGTCGGCATCCAGCCCGTCTTCCAGGACCTTGAGAGTGTGGACCCCGAGCTGTACAACAACCTCAGCTGGATGCGCAAGAACGACGTGAGCGACCTCGGCCTCACCTTCTCCGTCAACTACGAGCGCTTCGGCGAGGTGGTCGAGGAGGAGCTGCAGCCGAACGGCCGCGAGACCGCGGTGACGAACACGAACAAGATGCAGTACGTGCGTCTTCTCTGTGAGTTCTTCATGACCCGCCACATCCAGCCCCAGCTGCTCGAGATGCTGAAAGGTTTCTACCTCGTCGTGCCGCTGAAGGAGATTTGTTACTTCACGCCGCAGGAGCTGGAGCTTGTCATCTGCGGGCTGCCGGAGATCAACGTGGATGACCTGCGCGCGCACACCACCTACGAGGGCTACACCCCGACCTCCCCGCAAGTCCGGTGGTTCTGGGAGGTCGTGCACAGCATGACGATGGAGGACAAGGCCAACCTGCTGCAGTTCGCCACGGGCGCGTCAAAGGTGCCGCAGGGCGGCTTCAGCAACCTCGAGAGCACGAACGGGCAGAAGCAGCCCTTCACCATCTGCCGCTGGGACGGCGGGGCCGACCTGCTGCCGCAGGCCCACACGTGCTTCAACAAGATCGACTTGCCGGAGTACCCCACAGCCGAGATGCTGCGCGAGAAGCTTATGCTCGCCGTAACGTTTGGCAGCATGGGCTTCACCATGCTGTAAAAGGCAAGGTATACAATTTTTTTTATTTAATTCATTATTATTATTATTATTATTATTATTATACACGAGTATGTTTGTGCAATGATACTTGTTATTAAGTAATATGTTGCCAACCTGACATTTTTCTCTTCTTTTTTAAAAAATAAAAAGATTACCTTTCTTTTTCGGTGTTTGCTAGTTTTTTTTACAGAGCACTCAGGTACCACTTTACTTTAATTTGTTTGTTTGTTTGTTTGCTTACCTGTGCTTTCCATACGGCGTTTTTTGTCTTTTGTCTTT
>AUXK01000096.1:0-14980 GCA_000482165.1 Strigomonas oncopelti | reverse complement strand
GTTGTACAACAGAAATATACTCAAATATCGACAGAGAAGAAGCAATACTCAATGTAAGCGAAACTCAATAAAAGCATATAAAAATATATATCCTACCACTACTCTTCTATTATTATTATGCCGTCATCACTTTTTTTTTTTTTTTGTCTACGCTCCTCTTTTGCTTTTATATCGGTCTCTATGTATATTTGTTGCTTGTCTTGTGTAAGCATTACAGAATTGTCGATTTCTTCCCTATTTCTGACATTTGTTTATAATTCAAATGTGTGTTTTTTTTTTTACGTTGTATAGTTGGTCTTTCTTCGTTTGTTAACAAGTCGACAAACTGTACAAAGCTACAGAGAAAAAGTCAAAACAACAAGAAAAAAAAAAAGGGCGTATAAAAATGGAAACTGCCCTTCCAGAATTAGATTTTGAGGCAGTGGAAGCCCTCTGCCAGCAGTTCTACATCATGCCGCGTCAGCTGCGAGAGGCGAAGCAGCTCTTCGACCACTACACAGCTTTAGACGACCCCGCCGCCACGGCGCCTTCGCCCGGCGCTACTCCCGCCGCGCCGCCGCGCATGTCCGTGAAGGCTTTAGAAATGGTGCTCAAGGACCTCGGCGTGGTCAAGTCGACCCTCGAGGTGCGTGACATGGTCGACGAGGTGACGGGCCACATCCCGCTGCTGGACAAGCCACGCATTACCCAAAACGAGGAAGAAAACCAGACACCACCCGTCGCCGCCGCACCAGGGGAGGATGCGAAGAAGAAAGCCAAGTCGCTCCGGCCGACACCGACGAGCACGTCGCCCGCAAGAAAGCGTCTCGGAGCGGCAGAGGAAGCTGAAGGAGAAGCGCCTTCCGCGGAAGCGGAGACGGGCGGCAACGATGAAGGGGCTGGCGGCGACACGGCGGCGCAGACCAAAACGCACCCCTTTCCGCCCCCGGCGCTGACGATCGAGGGGATCACCTTCGAGCAGTTTGTGTACCTTCTTCTTGGCTCCTTCGAGGAGGAGGAGGAGATGTCGGTCCGCACTGAGATCGAGACGTCGTTTAAAATGATGGACGCGGATGGCAACGGCGAGCTGTCAGAGCAGGACATTCGCCAAGCAATTGGTCAGTACCTCAAGGAGGCGCATGACGGTGTTCGTCCACAGACATACAACGCCGACCAGACTGATGTTCTGCAGCTCGTCGCCAACATGCATTCGGCCGAATTGCAGCTAGCACTCAACGAATGCGATTTGAATGGCGACGGTGTCGTGACCCTCTCCGACTTTGCCCTCTGTTTACTGCGCTCCTAGTTTTGTTGCTGTCCCGTCTCTGTGTGACAAGATTGATGGACGACGCGGAGAGTCGCCTTGGATGTACTATATGTTTATTATACTTATGCGCATAAAACGAAATATTACATATATATATATTTATTTATTTAATTATTAATAAACAGAAGATGACAGTGATAAAAGAAGAAAAAAAAAATTGCACAGTTGATAAGTGGCTGCTGCTTTTATCACCTAATTTCTTCTAATGCTTCCTTTATTATCTCTATCTCCTACATGTTTCCCCTCTCCACGTTTTTCCGTTGTTTGTTTGTTGTTGTTGTTGTTGCTGTTTGCTCTATTATTTTTTTTATTTATCTGCGCACCGTTATTTGAGGTACACCCACACTCACATACGCTGGTGCAGCGAGTAGCTGAGAGAGGGAGAGAAAAAAAAAGTAGAAGAAGGCATAAAAGAAAGGAAACAGTAGTGATATACAACGCGCTAACACCCGACGGATAAACGATATATATATATACAAAAAGAGTCAGCAAGAGAGAAGACCAAAGGAGAGATATGTGGCGGGTGTATGAGAACAACATTGTCGAAAAGCGTGCTGAAAAATGTAACCATGTACTTTCTACGCTACTCGGCAAGGGCGAGTTGCCGGCAGAGGAGCTGCCGCGCATCGCTCTGTGCATGGGCGGCGTGCCAGGCTTCGTGACCTGCGTCTCCTCCGTGGCATTCTTGGACGCCCTCGCAACCCCATTTTACACCCCCACCATGCAGCACCAGCCGAGCGGCAGCCTCAAGCTGCTTGACACGGTCACGCACGTGGCTGCGTCGTCGAGCGCCGCGTGGACGTGTGCGACGGCAGTCGCCGGCGGCGTTGAGTCAAACTACTTCCACGACACCATTGGCGCCGACGTGCTGAGCGAGGCCACCGACGCGCCGAGCCTGCCGTCTGTGCTGGATGTGCGCGGCGTCAAGCCGGACGCGGTTGGCTGCAACACGTTTGTGGCCCGCGAAATGAAGCGCATTATGGTCAATGTTCAGGCCAACGGCGCGCTGCACACCTATCGTGCGCCGCGGGGCGCCAACCCGTGGGTGTATGGCTCGTTCTACTTCTTCTCCGCCGAAGACCACCTCACCAAGGGCCTGGCGCAGCGTCTCTGCCAGCCCTACCTGTCGTGGTGCGCCCAGCAGACGTCACTGAACGCCAAGGCGCAAATCACCATCCTCTCCATGGTGGGCAAGTGCTTCGGTGTCCCGATGGCACTCGCGAACCCCGCCCTCGGGGAAACGACCCTGTCGCGCTGGTGCACGTTTCTCTCCCGCTTATTTCTCAAGCCAAGCAACGCCAAGCGGAGGCAGCTGAAGGCGGACCTCGGCGACACGTCGGACCGCTTCAGTTTGGCGCCGCTGAATGACGGGATTAGCCAGCGCCCCATCGTCGAGGGCAACCTGCCCTTCTTCCTCTTTGTCGCCTCCTCGGTGCAGCACACCGACACGCTGGAGACTCATAGCGGTGTCATGGAACTGACCCCCTTTTTCCTGCGCACCTACGCGGACCGGCAGCCGTCCGCCAGCAGCGCGCTCGCACGCCGCGGCCCGAGCGGCGACGTCAACAAGGAGCTCTACCTCTGCGAGAGGCAGGTGCCGAACTTGTACATTGAATGTGACGCCGCGTCGGAGCTTGGCATTCAAAACGCGTCGAGCAGCTTCAACGACCCGACTGGCCCGACGCTGTTGCCGCTGCGCTGGCAGCACATCCTCGGCATCTGCGGCTCGTACATTGCTTCGAGCGACATCTACCACGAGCGCTGCGCTCTCGGATACAGCTGCAGCGAGGCGAAGAAGATCATGGAAGCAAGGGAGAAGGGAACGCAGGACCGCCGACAGCAGTGGCTGACCGGCGCCGAGTTTGCGCGGACAAAAAGCGACCCAGAGATGCTCTCGGAGCTCGAGCTGTGCCCGGTCGACCGCTTCTGCGGCGCGACGCCTGTGCTGTACTCTGAGCTCGTAGGGAAGGAGTCACGCGACGCCGGCACCACCATTTCTTCCAACGAAACCCAGTCGCCCGCGTCCGCGCTCTTTGGCCACGCGAGAGACCTCTCCTTCCTCGAGACGGTTCCCCTCGCAGCCCTGCTGCAGGAGTCGTCCGGGCGCGCCTTTGATATCATTGTCGTGCACGACACGACCGCCAACACGACGCCGTCGCGACAGCGGAGTGCCACGGCGCTGGCGCAGTGCATGGAGCGCGGGCTGTGGGAGCCAGCCTCCGGCGAGCGGTCACCCCGCGACTTCTACGGCGAGCAGGAGCACGTGCGCCTCTTCCGCGGCTCACCGGGGCACCCTTCGGTGCTGTACTACATCGGCCCGCGCGCAACACGCCTGCTCGAGGCGTCGTACGACGCGGCCACCATCCAGGCGCTCACCACAACTGTGCACCAGCAGGTGCGGGAGCAGCTCGCCCCGCTTTTTCTGTCCGAGATACGGCGGGCCCGCTACATGAAGAAGAACTTCTTCGCCCTCTTGACGTACGCGCAGGAGCGCCTCTTTCAGCCTGTTTCTGTGCGCTACACGCAGACCCTCGCCAATCACTTGTACTTCCGCAGCATGCCGCTCGACGACCAGGTGCTAGTGAAGCTCTTTCTCGGCGTGCAGTCGATGGAGGACGCGCCCGGTCAGCGCAACGACGCCCAGCTTTTCACCGACGCCTCGACGCTGGGGCTCATCGCTTTCATTAACATTGGCCTTAAAGACTTCACAAGTCAAATTGGAAGCATTCTTGAGTCGTTTGTGGATGTGGAGAAGAAGGTGGGCGACGTGCTGCCCGACGACGTCCTCATGGTTGCGTACAACCACCTGCAGAGCCACGCGCTCGACATTTTGTGCACGCACAAACGACACCCTTTTGCGATACAAGACGTGCTACCGCCGGCGATCTTCCCTGCCATGTACGCGAGCCTGGAGTCGTTTCAGACGGCTTTCAAAATCTTTCAAGAGCGCGTCTTCGTGGTGCTGGAGGGCGATGCTGTGGAGGACATGACCCGCAGCACCACCTCGTACGTAGGGCAGCAACAGCAGCAGCAGAACATAATGCAAAAAATTGTGGACAACCCGGCGGTGAACAAGGTGCGCAACTTGAGTCTTAGCAACGTCAACGTGTCACACTTTGGCGCCACCGCTCTCCTGTCCGTCTTCCGGCCAAACTCCGTGCTGATGAATCGGGCGAAAACGCGCCAAACAGGCTCAATTGGCGACCTGACACGCGTGCGGTGGCTCGAGCAGCAGGAGGGCAGTTTGCTGCTCCTGCTGCTGCTCGATGGCGCCCACTTGCTGGATGTCGCCGACGAGGTAATGGAGGAGCTGGCGCGGGTGTTCGGGGACACGTTGTACAAGCACCTGTCGCGGCTCATACAGGACAGGAAGGACTACACACAGGCCGAGCTGGACGCGCGAGACGACAACTCCAAAAACGGGTTTCACCTCCAGTGGTTTAGCTTCTTTAACTCCTTCGCCGAGGCACTGCAGTACCTGTTGGTGAAGCTCCCCGGGCCCTCCACGATTGCACGTGTGAAGCGGATGCTGGCGAATGTGTACAAGCCGTTGGAGAAGCTGGTCATGCCGTCGGAGCTTTTTGGCCAGATGATGACATTCACGGCAGCGCAGCTCTTCCTTCTCCGCCTGACCGAGTCGGCGGCCCGCATGAGCATCACGACCGACCTCATCGCGCTGTTGCTAGAGTTTAGCGCGTGTCTGCCGTGGGCCGTTGTCACGACGACGGCGGACGGCGGCACCGCACGTGTGAGCCCGCACTGGACGTTCTACTGCTTTAGCATTGCAGAAGGCGTGCTCGCCAACCCCATTCGCTCGCAGCAGGACAATTTCCAGCGTGTACTGCGGCGTTATTTCCACGTCCCTGTGCAGATCGTGGAGTGCGCGGAGTCGCTGCCGCCGCCGTCACCGCTGCTGCCCTTGCCGACACCAACGGCGCCCTCGCGACCGAGCATGAACGGAAGCGAGAGCGAGAGCGGAAACGTAAACAACAACACGGCCGCTAAAGGCGTGCTGCAGAGGATAATGGTAAAGGACAACACCTCCACTGCGGAGGTGAATGCGTTGGACATCTACCGCTACATATTTCCCAATTTGCTCTCCTCTGTCATCCCGCTGACACGTGATGACGTGGACGGCGTGCATACCATCCTCGTCTCCTACGCACGGCGGAGCTTTGACACCAGGAGAAAACAAAAGAGCACTTGCGCAGCGTTTCATGCCTTCTTCCTCCATGGGTGTCAAAGCCGCTCCTTCTTTTCCTTCCTTGTCCAGACGTGCCTCGCGCACAAAATTTTTCTGCCCTTCCTCAACCCCGCCATCCTGACGCTCACCATTCCGCGGTACTGTGTGTCACCGATCGCAGCAGCGGCGATGCTCCAGAAGGCGGCCCAGTGCCGGAATCTCTGTGAGCTTCACTTGGAGGAGGACCCCTCCGCGGCCCCCGCCCACGGACCAAAGGCGTCACTCCTTCCAACTTCCTCTTCGATAGAGCTGCAGGGCGACAATTTTAGTCGCGGCTACGTATCGTACGAAAAGAAGAAGACGGTGGAGGATATGGTGCAGGAGCTTCCGTTTAAGCACGTCGGCGAGAGCGATGAGAGGCTGGTTTTCGTGGAAGGTACAGATTGGATGCCGCTGCATTTAGCCGTCTTGTATTACACGGTAAAGGCGCGAGCCCAGGCCAACCAATACGAGCGCGAGACAGGTCTGTTTATTTCAGCCAAGTAATTATTCTGAATATGGCCACCTATGTATACTATCTGTGTGGAATCGAAATATATATATATAAACTGAAGAAAATGAAGCTGGCTTTTTTTGCTTTGTATTAATTGTGCAGCAACAGCGATGCTTACACCCTGCTTTGCAACGAAAAAAAAAGTGTACATCTAAAACATTGTTTTGCTTTTCCTTCTTTTTTTCTCCTACTTCTTGTCATCTTGGCCTTTTTAATATTATATATTATTGTTTGTTTGCGTTCTCCTCAAGCAAATTTTATTGCAAATTAATTCTTTTACTTCATCCTCCGCAGCAGCAGCAGCTTCCACAACGCATGGGTGTTCCCCTCTTGTTGACATGGCTGCGACGCCGTTTCACTTCCTGCTTTCTCCCGGCCGCGGGCGAGGTTTCACGGCATGTGCGAAACCCCGACAACATCTTTGTTGACCTCAACTCTCTTCTGTACCAGTCGGCGCAGATCATGACGAGCAGTGGATCGAACTTCCGCCACGCGGAGGAACTAGAGAACGCGGTTTTGCAAAAGCTGTTTGACTTGCTAGATGACCTCGTCTTCGAGGTTTGCGGGGAGCCGCGGCGGCTGGTGTACCTGGCCGTTGATGGGGTGTCGCCACTCGGAAAGCTCTCCCAGCAGCGGGCGCGGCGCAGCAGGGCGCGCCGGACGCGACGCACCTACGGCAACCGCGGCGGCGGCCCCGACATGGAGAGCCTGTGGGACAGTAACTGCATTAGCGTGGGCACGCGCTTCATGGAGAAGGTGACAGAGGCCTTGCACCATTACGCTGTCACGCGGACCGAGAGGGTGAACTGCAAGCGGTTTGCGAGTGCCCAAGAGGCGCTGCGAACTAGCGCGGACGGCGAGGCGGCGGCGGCCCACAAGGCGGAATTTGTGTCCTTGGCCATCGTCGTGGATGACGTGTTGCGGCCAGGGGAGGGCGAGAACAAGATCACAGAGGCCATTCGGCGATTTCGCAGCCATCCCCAGTACAGCCCAAACACCTCGCACATTATTTGCAGCTCCGACACAGATGTTACGGTCAGCTGCCTCATTCTGCACGAGCCCCGCATTCACGTGCTGCGGTACGAACCCTCGTCTATGGTCGCGGCGCGTGCACGGCAGACGCCGTACCACAGCCAAAACCACCACCAACACAACCACAACAACAACAATAATAGCGCCGCGCAGCAGCAGCAAGGGGGAGGCCCCATGGCGGACACGTTCAACTCAACTTTTTTTAGCATCCACCAGTTCCGCCAGGAGCTGCGCGACGTGCTGGGCCTGCAGCACCTCCCCGTGGAGCCCGGCTCCGTCGTGGGCGCACAGTACAACGCGGACAAGGACGCGCAGCTGGAGAAGACGTTGCACGACGTCGTCTTCGTCATGCTGCTTTTTGGCAACGACTTTCTGCCAGAGTGTGGCGGCAGCATTCAGGAGGGCACGCTCGACGCGCTGCTCACGATTCTTGCCAACGACTTTGTGTCGCGCGGCCGCACGCTTGTCAATCCCGAGACGAACCAAATCCTGTTCGAGTCGACCCGTTTTCTTCTCGACTGTCTCCACGACATTCGCGGGGACCGCCGCCGCGGGGGCGGGGGCTCTTCTCGCTTCGCCGGCAGCAGCGACGTTATTGGAATCAACAACAGCAGCGGGGGTGACAGAGGCGGCGATCCCGCCATGCAGTGGGGCTTCGAGAACGATGAGGCCTTCCAGGAAAAGCAAGCCAAGAAGGAGAAGCGACTTGAAATGAAGTGCTACTGCTACTGGACGATGCTGCAGTGGGCGCTGCAGTACAGTGCGGGTATTGTGGAGCACTGGGGGTGCTACTACCCTTTCAGCGACGCCCCGCCGCTGCAGGCACTGCAGAAGTACTGCGGCGTGCTCACGTACGAGGCTCTGATGAGCTTCGCGCTCAACTTCCGCCACGCCAACGCTGCCGACGCGGCGGCGGCGGTCACGGGCGCCTCCCCGGCAAGCCCCGTCATGGCAACCAAAACGTACGACAACGCCCCGCCGGATGTGCTCGTGCAGCTGCTCGTTTTGCTGCCCTCGCGCAGTGTGGGCCTCCTGCCCTCGGCCATCAGGCCCGCCTTCGCGGAGGTCGAGCCGCTCGTGCAGGCGCCGATGGAGCGGCTCGACTTTGTGGCTATTCGCAACTGGTGCCAGCAGAAGCGCGGCCATCTGACCGAGGTGGAGCGGACCCGGTTCCTCGCCTACGAGGTGTTCGCGCACTCGACCACTCTGGCCGAGTGCAAAGAACGCAGGAGCGGCCAGGTGGCCCGCTTCGTTGCCTGCGACTTGGTGTTCGCCGCCCTGTGGGACCGCGAGAAGGTGCAAGCCGAGCTCCACGAGGGGCACCAGCGGCGGATCGAGCAGGCTAAAAAAGCCAGCGCGTCGACCGCCACCACCGCCACGACCACCACCACGCAGTCCAGCGCGTTCATGACGAGCGGCAAAGGCGCCTCTTTCTTCGGGGCCAAGAAGGCGGGCGGCGGCGGCGCTGCCGCGGCGGCACTGCTGCAGGGCGCCAAAGCGGCCCCGCTGGCGAGCGCACCCGCCCCCACCGCGGAGGCAGAGGCGGAGGCGCCGACCAGGGCGGTAGTACCAGCAATACCGGCACCTCCGTCTGCCGCCAGTCACGCCTTCCCCGAAAGCGAAAAGTGTGTCGAGCCGTCCTTCAACTTTGACCTGGCCCCGCTCTCGATCCTGCCGGACGTGCAGCTGGCCAAGTCCTTGGGCTATGTGGACGGCGCGCGCTTCACGATGGTCGCGACGTCCTCGGCCGACGGGACCGACCCCTCTCACTTCCTCGCCTCCATCGACCCGATGGGCGGCAAGCGCGATCTCAGCCGCAGCACGCTGACCCAGCAGGTACGGCTGCAGTGGCTGCTGGCCTGTGTGCCGATCGAGTGCCCACCCGACGTGGTGCGCCTCAACACGGCGCGGCTGCTCCCAGGGTACACCGAGCCGGCCCGCCACCAGACGTTTACGGAGGCCGTGGACGCCGGGCGCGCGGCCTTGCTGGACGCAACCATCGGGACCGGGGATGTGTGGAAGAATGCCAAGCGGCCCCGAGAGAGCGAGAGCGACACCGACTCTGAAGAGGGCACGAACAACAAGGAGAAGCTGCACACGCAAGCGGAAGGAACGACAGCGAAAGCGGCTGAGGAGGTGAATGGTGGCGTGGACGATTTGCAACGAAAGCGGGAGGAGATGCGTAAGCGGTTGGCGGCTCTAAAGCAAGGGCTTGATAAATAAATAAATAAAGTTAACACGCTTGTACATTTTTTTTACTAAACGCGTTACATAAAAAGACGGAAAAAGTGGGAGAGTGAGTCTCTTTTTTTTTCCATTGTCTTTTTTCTTGCTGTGTGTATGTGTGTGTGTGTGTCTGTACCACATCGCAACTTGCATACGTGTTACAATTACGAGCATATTAGTGGCCACAGCCTTACTCTCCTTTAGTGTGTCTCTATTCGTTTTATGCATTCTTATTTATTCTCTGTGCGCTACTTCATGCATATAGTGTAAATTGTTTTTTTTTTTGTCCTTCTTTCTCTTTTCTCTGACCAGAAGCTGACGTCGTGGAGAGTAGAAAGCTCTTCTTCACAAAAACAAAAAACTAAATTCTTTTTCCTACCATTATAGATATATATTCCTGTTTGTTTCCTTATGGCTCCGACTACGCGGCAGTTGGGGCACCGCTTATTTCCAGTCAAAGCCGATCCTTTAGTCTTCTTCGACGGCAAGCCGACGGCCGCAGCCGCGTCGCCGCTTCATGTCCTCTTCATGCACGGGCTGCTGGGGAGCAGCCGCAACTACACCTCCGTCTGCAACACGTTGGCAGGTGCCGACCCGGCGGCGAAAATGATAGCGGAGATGAAGGGAGAGATGGCGGTGGCGCGCCACGTGCAAAAGCACGGCATGCTGAACGTCTCGGCCGCTCCGGCCGCCGCGCCGCGCGCCTACCCCTCCATGGCCTTCGACTGGCGCAACCACGGCGATAGCTTCCACAACATAGACACCACGCTGGACGGCCTCTCCCAGGACCTGCAGCTCGCCCTGAACGCGTACGCGCTGTCGGTGAAGGAGGGCGGCCCCATTCAATTTAGCGAGGACCTCATCACGAACCCTGTTCTCGGGGCGGCCGCGGTGACAGGGGAGCATCTGGGCCCTGTCCCTGCCGACGCCCACCCCGTCCCGATCGTCCTGTGCGCCCACAGCATGGGTGCGATGGTGATGATGCACTGGGTGTGGAAGGAGCACATCAAGATTTGGTCCAACAAGGTCCGCTTCAACGAGCTTTCGCCGACGGACCACCAGAACATTTTCTCGAACGAGCTCTACAAAATTGTGGGAGCCGTCGTGATCGACATGGCGCCCGCCGAGCGGCCCGCGTCGTTTAACAAGACAATCCAGATGATTGAGTTTCTGACGCAGATCCCACTGCTGCGCTTTAAAAACGTGAAGGAGGTGGAGAAGTGGCTGCTGGAGAACGGCCCCGAGGAGGTGTTCAACCAGCAGAGCATCTTTCAAATTCGCTACCACCTCAACAACCTGGACTTCTCTGACAAGTCACAGCCGAAGTGGAAAATAGGCCTGGCCGAGATTATTGGCGGGCTGCACGCCATTTTGTGGGAGGAAGGTGGGTTCGAGTCGATGCGCCTTGCGTGGAGCACAATGAACTTCGCCAACCGCCGCCGCGTGCTGGAGCACAAGCCCATCATGGAGCACGTGCCGAAAATGGACCTGCCCTTCTGTTTTGCCTTTGGTGAGACCTCGACCTACTACAACGACCACGCGATTGACTGCTTGTCGCGGTACTACAAGGAGCCCTCTGTGATTGAGCTGAAGGGGGCGGACCACTTTCTTTTTATGCGGCAGAAACCGTCGTTTATGAACGTTCTCAAAAACTTTTTGTACGATATCGAAAAGCGCAACCATCTTGTTTAAGTGGATCACTTTTTCTTTTTTCTTTTCTTCTTTTTGACCCGTATCGTAGATTATCATGGAAAGTGTGCAAGTAGTACATGTGCGGACGTACCAACACACATACATGTGTTTGCATCCTATCGCCCGTCGGTGCATGGCACCATCAATTTTTCTTTTTTCTTCTTCTTTCTACATTGTTGCGATCCATAATTTTTTTAAACGGGTTGTTCCCCCTCCCTTCGGGTTTTGAGCGTTTGTAGTCCACAATCATTGTAGTAGTATAGCTTTTTTGTTATCGTATGCGCTCTGATCTTTTTTTGTTATTGCTTCGAGTGTCGCTTACTAGGCCTTAAAATGCGTACCCTCTTCTCTATTTTCCTATCGGCTTTTTTGCGTTTCTCTCTCTCTTGTGCCATCACGTCAAAAAAAAAAAAAAGGTCTTTTAGTATAAATACGTATCTTTTCTTTGCTCATTTTTTTTTTTTATTATTTTCTTTGCTCATACCATAGCATTGTATTTACTCTAGCTTTTTCCCTACCTCTACCACACGAACACACATAAACACTTCATTGGTATTGTGCTTAATTTTTTTTTTATACACTTTATAATATCGAAATGCCGCTCTACACCGTCGCCATCCACATTCTCAAGCTGAATGCGTATTTCTGCCGCGACGGCAGCTCGTATGTGGTGCTGGTCACCCGCAAAGGGGTAGAAATTGCAACGGAGCCGAGCGTCTGCAGGGGAAACAACGAAGTGAACTTTTCCAACGACCCGACCGAAATCCAGAGCGCCCGTTCCTTCGATATCGCATTCAACTCCCCGAACGATGCGCGGAAGGTGACGTTCGGCATCTACGACTTCACGAACCGCAAAAACCCAGCCAAGCTGACCGGCTTCGACATCCCCCTCGCCGGCATGTGCAGCGTTCTCTCGAGCGAGTCCATGTGCGAGAAGAAGGGCATCTCGTTCCGCGTGGCCGGCCACCCCGGCCGTCTCGATGTGATTTTCCAGATGTACCCCGTCGGCACGCCCAAGCCGTCGCTGCAAATGGCGCCGGTGCCCGCCGCCACGACGGGTGGCGGCCGCACGCGGTCGCCGGCCCCGGGGGTCGCGTCTCACTCAGACAAGAACAGCGGTGCGCAGCGGTCCGACACGACCCGTCTGCCGGCCCGCACGGTGGACGCCCTCATCGAGGCGGGCATCATCCCCGCGTCGGTGGACCATGTCGAGATGGACATCGATCTGGCGAACGAGATTGCGGCCCGCGCGGCGATCCTCTTCCCAGACGAGCAGGACCTGAAGGACAAGATTGCCGTGATGGAGCGTGAGGTGGCGCAGATGGAGTACGACGCGCAGTACGCGGCCAGGAAGGACAAGGTCGCCTCCGGCTCCTCCGCGGCGACCGCGCTGCTGAACGAGACCAAGTACTGGCGCGAGAAGGCCGAGGAGATTGAGAAGAAGTCCGCCCACGACGCCGGCCTTGCCCCGATGCTGCCTGGCGGCCCCGTGTACACTCAGCAGCAGCGCTCCCAAATTTTGCAGATGGAGGAAAGCGTGGAGAAGAAGAAGCTGCAGCTCCGCCAGCTGGAGCAGATGCAGAGTCAGCGCGACGTCACGAAGGATGTGCTGAAGCTGCTCGATGAGATCGACCAGCTCGAGAACGGCCTGCTCAACTTGAAAAAGAAGGGGCAGTCGTCGAACAAGGCGACCAGCAACGACCCCGCCGACGACGCCTCGGAGGGCGACAAGTGGGACAAGATGGCCGCCAAGCTGTACGACGCAGAGTCGCTCTCCGAGCAGCTGAAACAGACCATCATGGCCCTCAACCGCCTCCAGTTCGAGCCCTACCCCGCCGGCATCGAGACGGGCTTCATGCACGAGGTGCCCAAGCAGCTGTCTTTCGTGGACGCCAACAAGCGCAAGCTCGCGAACCTGGCGCCGACCGTCTCGGCCCCCGGTGCGGCCGCTGCGCCACCCGTGGAGAAGAAGGTGGGCGGCACGCAGGACTTCCTCGATGACCTCTTTGGCGGCCCCGGCCCCCAGCCCCCAGCGCAGCCACAGGGCACGCCGCAACCGCAGCAACCCGCCGGCACGCCTGGTGCGCCGTCGGAGCCGCCGCTGACAGGCGGTGATTACTCCGTTCCGAAGGCGGCCGCAGTGAAGCCGGTGTGGGCGCAGCCCGACCCCGCCGCCGCAGTCAAGGCGCCCACGCCCGCCAGCCCAGCGCCCAATGCGGCCAGCCCGCCGCAACAGCAGCCGGCCGCCCCCGCGCCGCCGAAGCCAGCGGATCCCTTCGACCCTTTCGGCGCCCCGCCGAGCGCAGTAGCGCCCAAGGCCCCAGCCCCGGCCGCACCAGTGCCAGCGTCTGCCCCGGCGAGACCTGTGGAGCCCTTCGACCCCTTCAGCTCGGCGCCGCCGGTGACGTCGCCGGCGCAGCCGAAGGAGCCACGCGCGACACCGGTGCCGACGCAGCCCTCCGCCTTCCCGTCGGTGCCCCCCAACAGCCAACAAGAGCCCAACACGAACAACCCTCTTCCCGAAACACGGGTTAGCCGCGGCGGCTCGCTCAGCGCCACCGCGGCGTCTGGGC
This sequence comes from Strigomonas oncopelti, assembly GCA_000482165.1. Taxonomy (NCBI): domain Eukaryota; phylum Euglenozoa; class Kinetoplastea; order Trypanosomatida; family Trypanosomatidae; genus Strigomonas; species Strigomonas oncopelti. The sequence goes on along the minus strand of AUXK01000096.1, from coordinate 1,415 downwards.
GCGCCCAGGGGCCAGTGTCGGGCGCGCAGTCCCCCTTGCCGACGCCAGCGCAGAACCAGCCGCCTACGCCTTCTCAGCAGTCGACGGTCGCCACGCCGCCACAGCAACAGCCTAGCCCGGCCTCCTCCGCCATGCCTCCGTCCCAGTACGGCGGGTACGCCCCGCAGGGGGCAGCATCTCCTGACAGCCGGCAGTCGCAGCAGGGGGGCATCCCGCCGCAACAGCAACCGCAGCAGCAGCAGCAGCAGCAGCAACAGCAAGGCTACCCCCGCAGCAGCAGGGCGGGTACCCTGCGCAGCAGCAACAGCAGCAGCCACCGCAGGGCGGCTACCCCCCGCAGCAGCAGCAGCCGCAGCAGCAGCAGGGATACCCCCCACAACAGCAGGGCGGATATCCTCCGCAGCAACAGCAGCAGCAGCAGCAGCGCCCGCCTATGCCACAGGTGCAGCAGGGGCCGCCACCGCCGCGGTTTGAGCGTCGTCCGCCGTCTCTGGAAGAGGTGCCGTACACTGAGTTCAACGAAATGCCGCTGCTGGGGCGCGGCTGCCCCATTGACATCTACCTCGACGGCAAGACCCCCACCCGCGGGACGGAGCTGTCCTTCATCAACGACAACGACTATGAGCTGCTGATCGGCGGGATTGAGTTGCGGCAGGAGGACATCTTCTCCTCCAACGTGAAGACCGTGCCGACGCAGCGCTGGCCCCAGCAGCTGCGCATCCTCGGTGGCGGCTCCAAGGGCACCGTTGTCATAGCGATGCACCCCTCCTATCCGCGAGGCTCTTCGCTGATGCTGATGGTGATCGCGTATGTGTTCAACAACGGAAATTATACCCCGGTCACTGCACGCTTTAATTGCTAAACTGTATGTTAATAACAATAATTGCACAGACTCTGCGTGTTTGCATATACGTCGGTGCTTTTTTTTTTTTTTTTTTTTTTTTTTCGTATTCCCTCCTTCGTTCATCTTTGTTGGCGTTGCTTGTTATTTGTTTTTGTAATACTTTTACTGGACAGCGCAATTCCGTGTCTATAGCTGACCGGCTTCTTTTCCTTTTCTGTTTTCAACTCACCCTAATTTGCTGTGACTTATATAACATCTTGCAGACTCTTTAACGTTTATTGTTTTGTTTTTCTGTTATTTACTGATTGCAGTTTTTTTTTTTTTTTTTTTCTAATGCATTAGCTGCGTGATCGCAATAAACCTAAAAAAAAGTAAAGAAAATAATGAAAGATGCTTTTACAGCGAAGAAGGGAGGAGAAAAAAGCAAATACCACAATTTACGATTCAACCCTAGCGGCATTTCTACTTTTCAATTCCTTCAAAGTTTTTATTTCTCTCTGTACTTTTTTTCCCGGTTATGATGTGGGAATCAATCTGATTATTTCTCACTTTGTTAGTGTGTGTGTATTTG
>AUXK01000095.1:0-15120 GCA_000482165.1 Strigomonas oncopelti | reverse complement strand
TTTTACATCTATTTGCATTGACGCACACTCGTGCACAAGAGTGTGTTTTTGTGTATGTGTGTGAGTTTGTTTGTGTGTGTGTGTGTTTTTTTTTTTTCGCTGGCAGTGGGTTAGACATGAATAGACATAAAAAAGTTTTTTTTCTTTTTTTTTTTTCTACTTTTCTCCCTCCGGCCGCCACCAACCGGCAATCTTGCGCACCTTTGCGGCGACGCTGCACGCCTCCAGGCCGTTCACGTTTTGCCCGCACCACTGCGACGAGTAGTCGCCGCGGCCCTGCTTCTCTGCGGCTTGCCGCAGCGGCGCCATGAAGGCCGTGCCGTACGGAAACGGCGCCGCCTCGGGGCACAGCGCGCCGACGTCGCGCATGATCGCGTTTGTCAGCCCGCGCGCCGCACCGCCGGAGAAGAGGTTCGTCAGCTGCGTCGGCGTGTGCTCCCGCCGCGCCCGCTCAAGGGAGGCGCGGTGCAGCGGCGAGGTCGTCGCCTCGTCGCACAGCATGAACGACGTGCCAACCTGCACCCCATCCGCGCCGAGCGCCATCGCCGCCCGCATCGTCGGCTCGTCCACGATGCCGCCGGCCGCCACCACGCACGCGCGCTCGCCGACGAGCTGCCGCACCTGCGCCACGAGGGCGAACGTGCCGAGCTGCTCCGCCAGCGCCGACTCCGGAAGGAACACGCCGCGGTGGCCGCCCGCCTCGTAGCCCTGCGCGACGATGACGTCGACCCCCTGCTCGCACAGAAACGCCGCCTCCTTCACCGTCGTCGCACTGCTGCTCGTCACGATGCCGCTCGCCTTCACCTGCGCCCACAGCGCCGGCGGCGGCAGCCCAAAGTGGAACGACACCGCGCGCGCCTTGCGCTTCACGAGCACCTCCAGCACCGCGGCCGAGAAGGGCGCGCTCACGTGCGTCAGCCGCTCGCCCACCGCCTCCGCCGGCGACGGCAGGCCCTCCTTTTCGTAGAACGGCGCGAGGCGGGTTGCCCAGGGGCCGGTCAGCGAGGGCGGGCTCGGCGGCATGACGTGCGAAAAGGCGTTGTACAGCAGCGCCCCGCGCGTGCTCGTCGCCGCGCCGTCGAGCATGGCGTCCAGCTTCGCCGGCGTCATGCCCGTGATGGGCACGCACCCGGTCGCGCCCGTGGCCGCCACCGCCTCCCCGAAGGCCATGTTCGTGCAGCCGAGCATCGGCGCGGCGAGCAGGGGCAGCTCGCACCCGAGCAGCTGGCACAGCTTTTCCGGTCGTGCTTTCAGCATGGTTGCGTTATCTGTTTGTTGGTTTCCTTGTCGTCTATCTTTAACGTTTATCTAAGGTAAGAAAGAGTGAGAAAGTGAAAAACGGGGAGTGCAGAATAGAAGCGAAATTGAATTATGAACACGAATCCACAGTAAATAATGGTCAGCACACACCCACGACGTGCGCAGCTCACTTTGTTTCGTTGTGTAATTACAAGTTTGGCTGTGTTTACATACATATATATATTTTTTTCATTATTGAAATATTAGTATTATTACATCTACATACAAACGCATATACATACACACGCACAGACAAAGAAAAAAAAAGAAAAGATACAACCAACACAAATTAAAAGCACCAGAAAAAAAAAAAAAAAAGAAGTCTATGAAATAAGGTTGGGAATAATAAAATAATAATAATAAAAAAGGTTAAGGTAGTGTCCAAAAAAAAAAAGAAACACTAAAGGGAAGTAAATAAAAAACTAAGAGAGAAAAATGATATACATGAATGTACAAATCACTTCTTTGCGCTAAAAGTCGAAATCTTCGTCCTCGATCTTTTCAAAATTGCCAAGGCGCTGGCCCAGCTCGGCAGTCTGGCCGTAGTCGTCCGCGGTCTCCGACTCGTTGCTGTCGGGCAGGTTGCCGCTCACGTTACTCTGCTCCTGGTGCTGCCGCTGCTTCTCGTCCTCCCCCACGACCGAGTTCGTCGCGTCCGTGTTGTCGTCCTCGTTCCCGCGCTCAGCGGTGCCGTGCTTCGGTGTGCCGGGCGCCTCTGGGATCGGGACCGCCGTCTGGAGCACATCCGGGAGCTCGCGCTCGCTGTCCGCCTCGTCCTCCTTCGCAGACGATTCTGGCACGCTCGGGTTGTCCTCATCGTCATCGTCGTCGTCGTTGTCCTCGTCGGCGCCAGCGTTGCCGTCCTTGTCTTCGGTCTCCTGATCCGCGAATTCGTGGGGGCGCGGGTCCGCTAAGGCCTGCGGGGTCGGCGCGTTCAGCACGCGATTCATGAACGGCGGCGCGTCGGCAAGCTCGTCGTACTCGTTCTCCGCCTGCTCTGCGTGGTTCTCACTCTCGTCGTCCTTGTCGTCGTCTTCACGCTCCGGCAGCGGCGGGGATGGCAGCTCGCGCGGGCTCTCCTCCTTGGCAGAACCCTCGTGCTCGTTCCCACTTTCCTCATCGGACGGCGGCTGGGCAACGCGATGATGCGGTGCACTTTCAGAATCCTCAGGCTCACGGGTCACCGCCAGCGGCGGCACAGCCGGCAGCTCGTGCGCGCTCAGCTCCTTGGTCGACGGCGCCGCCTCGCTGGTGGGGTCGTCGCCGCCGTCCTCCTCCACCTCCGCGGCAGGAACCTGTGCCGCGGGTTCTTCGTCGTCGGAAAGCTCTCGCGCGCTGTCCTCGTTCTCGTCCGCATTGGAGGGTTGGTGGTGCTGCTCCTGGGGCGCCTCCACGTCCGCAGAGGCGTTAGTGACGCTCTCCGCTTTGGTCGAGGCATCCTGCTCGTGCTCGTTCGCGTCCTCGCTTTCTTCCTTGGCAGATGCCGCCGCCCCTTCCGTGCCGCCCTCGCTCTCGCCCCGACTCTTGTCGTCATCGTTGTCAGACTGCGGTACCGACGCGACGTGGTGCAGCGTCGCTCCGGGAGCCACCGGAATGGGGATCGCCGCCACGAGAGGCACGTCCGGCACCCGCTCGCGCGCGCTGCTCTCGTTCTCTTCCCGCCCGGCGTCGGTCTCGCTCTCCTCGCGGGCGCCGCTCTTATCCGACAGCGCCTCGCCCGTCTCTTCCCTTTCCGCTTCCTCCGCGTAGGGTGGTAGTGGCATGTCCGCTGGTGCGGGGAGGTCAACGGCAAGATCCTGCGAGGGACGCTCTTCGTCGAACAACTCGTGACGGCTTTCGTCCGCCTCATCGGCGCTCTCTGTCTCGTCGTCCTCCGCGGGACGGCTGGGGGCGGGTCTCTCCTCCGTTGCGGAAGACGCCTGCTCATTCTTGTTCTCCTGCACTTCGGACTCTTCAGCATCCTCGCGGGCTCTCACGTCATGCGCGTTCAGCGCAGGGGCATCATCGGCATCGGTGGGATACTCCTCCCCATCGCGGGCGTTGGCCGAGGAATTGGACTCCTCCTCCACCTCCTTTTTGTCGGGCGTGGTGGGGGGATGCACCGCGCCAACGTTATGAATCATGTAGGCCGCCGGCACCACAGGAGTGGGAATCGGTGGGGGCGGCAGGTCCGGAAGAACGTACTCGCTCTCTTCACTCTCGTCCTCACCCTCCTCGTCGTCGCCGTCAGCATCCACCTTTGCCAGAGGCGCCTCGTCGCTCTCCACTTCCTGCTTCTCCTCCGCTGCGGGAGGCGCCGAGGGGAAGGGGATTTCAGGCGGGGGCACCTCAGAAATAGGCACCTGCGTCAGCTGTACGTTTGGCAGCTCCTCGTCGCTTTCGTCGTCGCTTTCGTCGTCGATCTCGCCCTCATCGTCATCGTCCTCCTCCTCCTTGTCCTTCTCCGCCGCATCCTTTTCGGAGAGCGCAGCGGCATCTGCGTCAGTATTAGTATTGGTATCAGCGGCAGCTGCAGCGGTGGTGGGCGGAGCAGGGTCGGCGGGGGCCTGCTGCGGAGCGGGTATCGGCACATCGTGCACATCGTGCATCTCGGGGAAGCCCTCTTGTTCCTTTTCTTCCTCTTCGCCGTCCTCCTTCTTCTTTGCGCCTTCTTCTTCTTCTCCGGCGACATCGTGGTCGTTGTCGCCTTCGTCGTTGACGTAGGGCGCCTTATCCTCCATCAAAGTCGGTGCCGGCTCCTCCTCCGCGGGACGGTCTGCCTCGTTTGCCTGCGCGTGCGTTTTGAAGTACTCGTGCGCGTTGACTGAGTTCAAGATGGTTTGCAGCTGGTTGTCCGTAATCGCTGTCGACGACCCCTCCGTCATCGAGCCGTTATCGTCGTCGTCATCGTCGTCGTCGTCCGTGAACGCGGAGTCGCTGCTCTTTGCATTGGACTGCTTTCGCAGCGGGGTGGCGGCCCTGTCGCCATGCTTTGTCTGCTCCTCTGCATTTTCCTCTTCCTCGTCCTCGTCCTCCTGTTCCTTCTCATCGTCTGACGCAGGCGCCTCCGACCCACTGGCGGTGTGGTCTGCCAGCGCGCCGCCAGCGTTGACCGGGGCGCCTAAACCGGTGCTCAACTGTGCCCCGTGCGCACCATCGCCGGCGCTGAAGCCCAGGGCGTCGTGGCGCTCGCTCGCGGCGGACAGCTTGCTTTCTTCGGTGAAGTCCTGCGCCGACCCCCCGGCGGCTCGCGAAGACTCCTTTGCGAGAACAGAGTCCTTCTCTGACTCGGCTGCCGGAAGCCACCCGTCTCCGCGATCAGACGTCGCGGTTGTCTGACCCGCCTCATGCGTGTCGTCGAAGTCCTTCACCGACCCCGGCGTCGTCGTCTGCGTGGTCATCTTGCCCTCCTCGACCGACGACCCCTTTTCCGACCCTGCGACAGGCGGGGGCGTCTCCTCTTCGCCCTCCTGCTCGGAGCTCTCGTCAAATTCTGTCACCGGCCCCGGCGGCTTGTCCTCTCCCTCGCCATCTGCGTCGTCCTCCTCCTTCTCGGGCGGGGCGTCGACTACATCTGGCACCGCCTCCTTCTCCTCGTCCGATTGAGCACTCGGCGGGGGTGGCACTTCGTCGTCCTCGTCCAGACTTTTCTCCGACTCCGCAGCCGGAGGCGGTGGCAAAACATCCTCCATCTTCTCGTCCTCAGACTCAACCGGAGGCAACGGCAATTCCCGCTTTTCGTCTTCCTCCTCTGACTCCGCGACCGGAAGCGGCGGAAGCACTTCTTTGTTGCCATCGTCATCATGATCATTATCGACATCATCGTCGGCGTCGTCGGACTCCATCTCCGACTCTGGGGCCGGCGCCGGAGGGGGAGGGGGAGGCACCAGCGCATCCTCGCTCTCCTCTGTCTCAGGGTCCACTACGGGTGCAGGCGGAGGAGGCAGCACCTCGCCGCCGTCGTTGTCGTCGTCGTCGTCGTGACCCTTGCCGTTGTCGTTGTCATTGTCAGACTCTTCGTTCGATTCCGTCTGGTACGCAGGGGGTGGTGTTGGTGGTGGTGGCGGTGACACTGGTCGAGCACTTGTCTCGTTGTCTTCGGACTCCTTGTTCGAGTCTGCCGGGTGAGGCGGCGGTGGCAGTGGCACCTCGTTTTCGTTGTCTGAGTGTTTTTCGGAGTGCACTGGGGACGGAGGCGGTAGTGATGCTTCTTTTTCGTCATTTTCCTCTTCCTCCTCCTTTGTGGACTCTGCTTCAGCAGCAGCGGGCAGCGGCGGAAGGACTCCATTTTCGTCATCCTCGGATTCCTTGTCCGAGTCTGCCGGGTGTTGCGGTGGTGGTGGTGGTAGTGGTGGTAGTGTTCCTTGCTCTTCCTCTTCAGAGTCGTCTTTTTCGGCTTCCGACTCAGGCGGCGATGCGGCAGCCGGCGGAGATGCCCGCCCCGCGTCGTCATCCGAATCCGAGCTCGGCTTCGAAGGCTGTCTCTCCTCTTCGTCGTCAGAGCCTTTATCGGACGCGGCGGCAACCGGGGGAGCCACTTCCTTTTCTCTCTCGTTGTCGTTGTCATCGTCGTCCGGGTCGGTGGTGGGCTGCGTGGACGGTTTCGGCGCATCGTCGTCTTCCCTCTCTGACTCCTTGTCCGATTCAATTACCGGTGCAGCCTCTTTCTCAGAGCTTGCGTCAGATTCCTTGTCGGACTCTGTCTCTGGAGCTGGTGGCGGCGGGGCCTCCTTCTCGTCATCGTCGTCGTCGGAGTCTGTGTCAGACTTGACGGCAGGCGCAGAAGAAGAAGCTTCTTTTTCATCGTCGGAAGACTTGTCCGAGTCTGTTGATGGGGGCGTAGAAGCCTTTTTCTTCTTGTCGTCGTCGTCGTCGTCATCGACGTCCGAGTCCTTGTCGGAGTCCTTGTCCGATTCGGTGACTGGCTTTGAGTCCGTCTTCGTCTTCTCCTTTTCATCCTCATCCTCATCCGAGTGTATCTCCGAATCGGTTGCCGCAGTAGACGGCCGCGAAGACTCTCTCTTCTTCTCCTTCTCCTTCTCAGAGTCAAAGTCAGAGTCGTCGTCCGTCTCAATGTCTGAAGCAGGCGCGCGTGCCTTCGCCTTCCCGTCGTCGGAGTCGCTGTCATCTGAGTCGGTCGACGGCTTCGACTCCGACTTCTTCTCGACGTCGGAGTCCGTTGCAGGCTTTGCATCGGAGTCGTCCTTCTCGGATTTAATGGCGGACTGCGACGATGCCGCTTCTTCGTTGTGTGGTGTGCTCTTATCAGAGTTGATGGCAGATTTGGAAGACTCCTTCTCCGATTCGATCGCCGAGGCCGATGCCTCCTTCTCATCATCATCATCGGAGTCCTTCGTCGACCCTGTGGTCGCCTTCGGCGACGGTTCCTCTTTTTCAAAGTCCGAGTACTCCTCCTCCTCCGGCTCCGTCGGTGGCTTCGAAGACTTCTTTTCCTCTTCGTCGGAGTCGTCAATGGGAGGCGAAGCCAGCTCTCTTGCTTTTGCCTCTTCCTCTTCTTCTTTGTTTTCGTTAGACTTGTGCTCTTCTTTTTCTTCACCCTTCACCGCCTCGTCGTCGTCGTTGTTGCCGTCGAGGGTCAGACTTGCTTCCTCCTCCCTCGCCTCCTCCTTCTCCTTCTCTTCTTCTGGCTCTGCCTCCTTGTCCGACTCGGCGTCAGGTGGCGGCGACGGTGTCGCAGGCGCCCCTGCCTCGTCCTCCGATTGTGCTTCGGGCTCTACATCCGCCGTCTCCTCTGCAGGCTCCGCTGTCGCTTCCCTCTCCTCTATCTCCACTGCCTCCATAGCAGGCGGCGCTTCCTCCACCTCCCCCTTCTCGTCCCCCAAATCCTTCTCAAGGTCGGACTCCCCTTCTGCTCCCGACTTTCTGTCTGACTCCGCGATCGGCCCAGACGCTTCTTCTTCATCATCTGATTCCTTCTCGGCCTCGGCGGGCGGGGCTGGCACTTCGTCCTCCTCCTCGTCAGAGTCTTTTTCCGATCGCGCGCTCTTCGCCGCGTCCTCTTCGTCATCTGAGTTCCTCTCCTCGGCTTCGGTTGTCCGCGATGGTGTGGCTTCTCCTTCCACCACTTCCTCCGCCGAGATAGCTACTGCTGGTGCCGCCGCTGTCGTCGGGAGCGCTGGCGCCTCAGCCGCCACCTCTTCTTCATGCTTTTCCTCCGTCTCCCTCTCCTCGTCGTCTGAGTCCTTCTCAAAATCAGCATCACCCGACTCTGATGCCTTTTCACTGTGCGACTCGGCCGCCGGTAGTGAGGGCGCCTTTTCCAGCTCCTCCTTCTCCGCTCCCTCTTGTGGCGACGGCGTCGGCGGCGCCGAAGACGGGGACGATGACCGTGTTGTCGGCACGCTGGAGCTGGGCGTGTCCGGGGGCGTGGGCGTGTGCTCCCTCTCCTCCTGTCGCTTGCGCTCAACCCGGGCGTTGGCCGCAGCAGCCTCGTACGGCTCCTCATACCCCTCAAAGTCAATGTCGTCGACGGCGTGCTGGTTCTGCTGATGCTGCTGGCGCTTCATGCTGCGGGTCTTCTTTTTGTACTTGCGGCCGCCACGTCGGCCGGTGCTGTGGGCGGAAGGGGCCGTGGAGGGCGGCGCCGGGTCGCGCTCCGTGCGCACCCGCTGCTCCAGCTCCTCCATGTGTGTCCTGCGCACCTCCATGTCCTGATAAAAGAGCCGGTCTACGAGGCGATTCTGCTGCGTCTGGGTGAGGGTGTCGTACCGCGAGATGGGGCGGCCGCCGCTCGTCTGAGGTCGCTCAGGCGTGCCGGTGCCCCGTGGCGTTGGTGCGTACAGCCGGTCGATTGCCTTCCCGAGCAGCTTCCGCGAGAGCGTCGGCGGCTGGTACGCGTCAAAGATGGGGTCTGCGGTGGAGTAGGCGCGACGCGGCGGCGACGACGCAGGCGGGTGGGGCCGAAACGCTGACGACACGGGGCGATTGGGGCGGGAGGGGGCGCGGCGGGAGGTGGGCCCGGTCGCGGGTCGCGCCGTGGCGGTCAGCGGGCGCGAGACGGACTTGGGCTGGCCTCTGCTCGGCGTCCCCCCGAGGCGCCCGAGGGAGCGCGGCGGCGAGATGGCCGCCGGCGAGGTAGAGGCGAAGACCTGCTGCTGCATTGCCTGCTCCGACCGCGGGGACGAGCCCGACAGCAGCTTCGACAGGACGAGCACGCAGGCGGTGGCGGTGCGCCGGCCCGTGTCGGCGACGGCCGAGTGAACCGCCGGGGCGACGACGAGCTCCTCGCGGTGCACCTCGCCCATCTCGCCGCCGACGAGCAGCAGCTGGGCGAGCACCTTGCTCTTGCGCGAGGGCAGACGGCGTCGCGCGCGGTGGTGCATCGCGGCGTCGGCCTGGCCCTCGCCCAGAGGGACGGCGGAGACTTGCAGCCCGCAGCGCGGCGCCGCCGCGGCGCAGTGGAAGGCGACCTGGCGCCAAAAGTACGTGACGGTGGAAAAGACGTAGACGGACAGGGCAGCAGAGGTGGCCGCAGTGGTGGCGCACGCGGCGCCGCCGACGAGCGCGACGCACGGGCAGCCCTGGATGTCAAGCGACTCCATGCTCGCGCGCTCGGTCGGGGGCGGGTGCACCGCGCCGTTGTGCTCCAGCACGCTCCACGTGCGCGTGACGAGGTCCAGCTTGTAGAAGTCGTCGAGCAGCGGGTCGGAGTTGTCGCCCGTGTCGGCGCCACGGCCGCCGTACATGTACAGGGTGGAGTCGCGGTGGCACGTCGCGTGCCCGTAGCGTGCCGGCGGAAGCGTCGACCCAAACGTGTTGCGCACCGACCACTCCACCGTGTGCAGGTCGAGATAGAGGAGCTTGCCGCACGACGCGATGTTCTCCTCGGCGGTCGACCCATCCGTGGAGGGCGTGCGGCCACCCACGACGATCATGTAGTCGTCGTAGAAGAGGGCCGTGTGCCGCCAGCGGTGCAGGGACGGCGCCTCGCCGGTCGCGGACAGGCGGCGGCGGGGGTGGTGCGGCGTCGGGGTGGGGTTCGCCTTTTCCACCGTCGACCGCAGCTGCACCGACACGCCGTCGTCCAGGCGCACCATCCACACGTCCTGCAGCACACCCACAGGCGGCTGCGAGCTGCTCCGCTGCTGCTGCTGCTGCGCGAGCGTTGTGTCGGGGACCATGCTGTCCGCGTCGCCGTAGCCTGCACCGCCGTAGATGTACAGGCAGCGGTTGCCCGGCCGGTACACCACCGTGTGTCCGTGGCGCGCCGGCGGCGTGCGGTAGCTGCCGTCCAGCTTCAGCAACCCCCTGTGTTGCAGCACGTGCAGATCGTCGTTCATGTACTCCTCCGCCAGCGGGACGCACCGGAAGCGGGTCCACGCCTGGTCGTCCAACCAGTAAAAGTGCGAGTGCGTGTTAAGACGCCCCGCGTCGTCGACGCCGCCGAACAGAAACTCACCCTCGGCGCCGCAGCGCGTGAGCGTGTGGTACTTGACGCACGGCGCCGACTTGGCCGGCTGCAGTGTGATGGCCGTCACCGCCATCTCTCCCGGGCGGCCCTCCTTGCCGAGGTCGGCCTCCTGCAGCCCCGCGCGCCACACCGCGTCGCCGAGCTCGCGGCGCGACAGCTCCGTCTCGGCGCCCACGGTGAGGCTCCCGTGGTACCAGTGCAGGGTGGGCGGGTAGCGCGTCTTGCTGACCCCGGTGAAGAGTCCGGCGACGAGGGCGGGGTCCGTCGTGAGCGTCCCGCTGCGCGAGAGGCTGTCCATCACGCTCGTCATCCGCAGCCCACCGACCTTGTCGGCGTGGCGGCCCCCCAGCCGCAGGGTCGCGCACGTTCGAGTCGTGTAGCTGTCGCCAAACAAGAAGGCGACGAGCGTCCGCTTGCTGCTGCGCCGGTTCTCCGTCAGCGCTTGTATGATCGCGCGCAGGTTGCCCGGGGCCTCTGTCACCGCCGCGAAGCTGGGGCAGGTCAGCTCCTCCACGTACGGCCGCATGTGGTGGTCGTGCGCCAGGCGGCGGAGAAAGAGCTCCGGGTGCACCCCCGGCACGACTTGCGCCAAGCGCTCGGGGGCGGGGTCGGTGTAGTTGAGGGGGACGCTCCGCACGCGCAGTGTGTTGGACAGCACGTCGAGGCAGTTGCCCTCCTCAGCCGTGTTCGCCACGAAACTGCCGCGCACCGCCCACAGGCGCGGGGACGGCTGGTAGTCGGCCGGGACCGCGGGGACAGTGTCGGGCGCCGTCAGCCAAAAGCCCTGGAGCTCTAAAAGGGTGTTGGCGTCCACGCGCACCTGGCCAGCAACCGCAGCCGCGAAGGTGCGGTGGCGGTGACTGCCGCCCTCCTCGCAGCCGGCGGAGAGGGCCGGGGTGAGATCGACCTCCACGTAGCGGTCCATGCACATCGCCACCTTGTTGTCGCACTCGAGGGCACACCTCGCCCAGTCGAGCGCGCCCGCTGCCGCCTCCTTGCCCTCTTCGCTGCTGTCGTCCTCGAAGTCGTCGTCCTCGCCGCTCGACCCCGCCGCCTCCTTCTGCGCCTTGCCGGCCGCCGTCGTGGGCACGCTCTTGAGGCACTTTTTGCGCAGGTGGCGCAGCCGACGGTGCAGCTCGGCAAAGTCGTCGCCATCCACTTCGGCCGACGCGCCGTTGTTCCAGTCGGACGGCGCGGAGGCATCGGTGGCCATGCTGGCGCGCCGGGCCGCTGCAGCGGCGGCGGCGGCAGCGGCCGCGCTGGGGGAAGAAAGAATCCCGCCGCTGGAGCTGCTGCCGGACACGACGGCCGCGCAGAGGCGAAGGTTGCCCTTGGGCGCGACAAGCACCGCCCCGGGGAAGAGGTCCGCACCGAGGGGCACAACAGACGAGACAGACGGGCTCTCGAAACTGGGCGCCCACTCGTCGACCAGCCAGTGCTTGCGAGCCGTTTCCTCGTGCTTCTTGTCCTTCAGCTTTTCCCTCAGCTTTGCGTTGTGTTTCTTCTCGCTTTCCCAGGCGTGGTCGACATCCTCGGGCGTGAAGCGGCTGCGCGTGAACCAAAATTTGGCACGGCCGTCGACGTCGACCTCTGGTGCCGGAGCATTTGCCTCCCCCAGCCGCCCCGGCGAGGGGGGCAGCGAGGCGCAGCTGCCCTGCTGACGGTGGTGATTATCGTTGCTGTACCCCGCGCAGGGAGAAGAAAGCAGCCGCGCCGTGTGCAGGTAGAAAATGCCGTCTTCGCTACTGTTAAGAAAACGCTTGACCGTCATGTCAATTTGCACCGGCACCGCCTCGGTCGTTGCAGCGGCGTAGTGCGACGCGGTCACGCAGGCTGTGAACGTTTTCACAATCGACGGCGCCACGTGCTTGCCCGCTGGCATGATGCAGCTGACAAGCGACGGTAGGTCGATCGACACGGTCGCCGTGGCCACGCCGGCGACGGCGGGCAGCGCGGCGGTGCCACCAACAACAAGAGCGGCACCAGCGGCCGTCGAGTCCGCGTGGTCGTCACTGTGCAAAACGCGGTAGCTCTCTGCGTCGTCGAAGGTGACAAAAGGCAGCAGTGAGAAGCCGACGTCCATCACCGCGAGTTCCTCCCCCGGCACGTGGTGAGAAAAAACTCGAGGCTGGCGCTCGGCAGCGTCTCGGCAATCATGCCAGACAGACCGTCAAAGATGGGGGAAAAGGCGATGGCCTGCTTAGGCACCATACCACTCGTCTCGCCGGCGGTCGCGGCACCAAAGCAATAGTAGGTGGAGCTGCTTTCAATGGACAGTGGTCGAGCGCGGAGCTGCACCCCATATACGGAAGGGGCCCGCGCCAGCGCGCTCGTGACGCTGCTCCGCCGCCGCGCGGTGGCCTCCGTCGCAAACAGCGGTGGGCTTGTCGAACTCAGAAAGCGAAAGCGGATCTTCACGCCTTCGAGGGAGCCATCCACTACGCGCCAGTCACGTTGCGCAACGTCAAAGACGACAGGCACGCGGCACAGCGTAGACGATGCGACCTGGCCGTTGCCGTCCGCCGCCCCCCGCTCGTCGCTCGCGCCCGCGCCGCCGGCCTTCTTCAGACAGGTGAGTGTCATGTGGGGCTGGAACACCGTGAAGTGCAGCACCTGCACGCAGAGGGCCGAGGACGAGGTCAAAAGCGACTGCTTCTGCAGCGAGCGGTGGCGAAGGCCGTCGTCGGGCGAAGCCGCGCCACCCTCCTCGTCTGTCGAGGGCTGCGACAGCCACACATCGACCCCCTCCACGTCGGTTTCGCCCCGGTCCACGGTCACCTGCAACTGCTGCGGCGCCTCTTGCTCGACCACCTTCGACTTGAGGTTGAGCAGCGCCTCGCGATAGGTGCCAACGAGGCAGAAGGTCCACTGCGTACGCACAGCATCGCCGTCGCGCTCAAAGGTCACCGTGGTGCTCGGCCAGTGTGAAGGGTCGGACAGCGCCTTTTGCGTCCCCGCCTCGGGAACCACACACGACACCGTCTGCTTGCTGCTCCAGATGCCCACCACCTTGAGCGCCGCCCCACTACTCTCACGATACAGCTCCTGCAGCTCTACCTCCGCCTCCACGCTGGTGCAGGCGGCGCCGACAAGGATGGGCGGGAGCAGCTGCGGCACGCACTGCGCCACCTCGCGCGTGACGGCAGTGGTGACGGCGGCGCCGCTGATTGTTTTGTGGTCCGCCTCCGCAGCGTAGCGGAGCGCGGTCTGCACCTGCCGCGTGCGGTCCGCGGAGGGGCGACTTTGCAAGGACTGCACCTCTACCAGCACAATCAAGTCGGTGGAGGCCGCACCGTCAAACAGGTTGGCCGCCGCCGGCGCACGCTGGGCCGCAGGATGGTGGTGCGACGGCGGTGGCGCCGTTGCATGGCCCTCCACAACGGCGCCGGCAGCAGCGCCTGCGTTGAACAGGCGGCGCGAAAGCGGACCCTGCTCCGCGTTGCTGGCCAGCGTGCTTGGCTCTTGTGGCTGCTGCGGCTGTTGCGGGGGAGGAGGAGGGGGAGAAGAAGGGGGAGCTATGGGCGAAAGGGTGAAGTCGGAGTGCGCAGCGTGTGCGGTGGCCGGGGGCGCAGCCGGCGCGAAGGCACTTTCGTGCTCTTCATCTCCCTCCTCAGTGGTCGCCTCTTTCGCTTTATCCTCCTCCCGCTTCTCGTCGCTCTCATCGCTTTCCTCGTCGTGGTGGGGAGTGTCGTGCTTGACTCGTGGGGGCGATGGGAGAGCTTCTATCTGCACCGTATTGCGCTTCCGCCGTGATTCTGGGCGAGCGCGGCGATTCGCGTTGGCGACCGGTGGCGCCGGCGGCGCGTCGGAGGAGGAGTCCGCGCTAAGGTCTAAGTCGTCCGACGCCACCACCGACGGCTCGCTTCTGTGCTCTTCCGCTTCGCCTCTCTCCTGTGCCGCGCGTGGCGGCGGCGGCGGGGTGTGCGTAGGGATCGTCCCGGTGTCCATGCTGTTCATCACACGATCGCTGCCGAACTCGACGGGGGGGTGCACGGTGCCCTCGGTGGACGAGGGCACCTCCGGCGAGGCCCGGTCCGGTTCCTCCCCGTGTGGACGGTCGTCGCTGCCGTCCTCGCCCTCCTCCACCTCCTCTTCGCTGTCTTCCTGGTCGTGCTCCTGGGCCATGAGCGGCGCCGTGTCGCTCATGGCCCCGTCGCGGTCGTGAAAGGGGTCCGTCTCTTCGTCCCCCGAGACGGTCGACGCCACCGGCGCGGGCACCATCGCGGGCGCCGTCGCCACCGTCTTCGCCTCTTCCGCCTCCGGCTCGGCGACGGACAGAGTTCCGTTGGACCACCGGAACGTAATGCGGAACGGGTCCGACTCGCCTTTGCGGGGCACGCCCGCGGAGAGCGTCGTGGGTGCCTCCGCCGCGGCCGCTGTCAGCAAGTCCATGCTCACAAAGCCGCTGTCGTCATCATCGTCGTCGCTTTCGCTTTCGTCGTCGCTCTGGAGGGTGGGCACGAGCATGAAGGCGAGTTCAGTACTTTTGCTCGGCGACAGGACGTGGCCGCGCTCCACCGTCAGCGGCGCCCGCATGGGCACGTCCACCAGCTGCCAGCTGCAGCCAGGGCCGCCGAGGCGGATGCCAACGCGGCGGACAGAGGCAGGGGCGCAAGACAGCACCTGGACGCTCACCTTGCTTCCGTACCCCGTCTGCATTGCTTCACCTACCTCTGATAGGGAGAGCGAAGTGTTGTTCATCTTTTTTTTATCATTATTGTCTCTGTCGTTCGCTATTTGTTGCTGTTGTTGTTGTGTTTTTTCTGCTCGCAAAACGTTAACGTTAATTTTTATTTTTCCAGCTATTATTATTTTTAAGTGTGTAATAATGGTTGTAGTAGTATGGATAAGTGCTCGCGTATGGGCAGGCGCAAAAGTGCTATTAAAGCAGAAAAAACACGTCTATGTACAATTTATTCTTGCACCGTAGAAGAATAAAAACGAGAAAACAGAAAAAAAAATCAGAACAAATGCGAAGACACTGCTACTTTTGGTCTCAATTTAAGCACACGCACACAAAAAGCTAAACCTTTATTTACTTTTAAGCTTTTATGTGTTTTCCTCTGCTTCTTTTTTCTTTATCAGTCTATTTGGTTGACAGCGAATGTGGTATTGAACAAATACACACGTGAGCAGCAACGAAGGAAGAAAAAAAGAACAGAAAAGACAAAACAAATGAGACGGTGAACTTTGGAGAGAAAGTAAAAAAAAAAAATTTATGAAGAACAACAAAAGACACACGCCCAAAAGGTATTTACGAAAACAAAAGTAAAAAATGAAGAAGAAAAAAAAAGGGTAGTTAGGGAAACAAGTTGAATTTTCTTTGTAGAACTAAATTCACAGTGAAGAGAAAAAAAAAAAATTAGCTATTAATAAATAAATATATAAATAAATATATTATATATATATAT
>AUXK01000094.1:0-15276 GCA_000482165.1 Strigomonas oncopelti | reverse complement strand
ATTAGTTAGATTAAGCGAATATATTACAAATGAATTAAACGAAACAAAGAAAGAAGTGCGCCAACAACAACGAAGAGGTGACAGTGCAGCACTGCAAAGTATCGCTACTTCCCTTCCCCATCGTCCGCAAGCCCGATGTTGGGCTTGCGGACCAAAGTGCTACTGAGAAACTTCGTGCTCAAGTTGGCCTGCTGGAGGACGAGGGCCGCGTTCGGGTCCTGGAGCACCCGGCGGACATAGCTCGTCTGCATTCTTTGCGCATCCATCACTTCAAAACGGCGCGCCGCTTTCTTCTTCTCCAGCTCCAACGGCGCCGTGGCGGTGGGAGCAGTCTTCCTTTCCTTTTTATCTCCCTTTATTATCTTTGCTTTCTTTTTGCTTTTCACTTGTCGTTGCGTTGGTGGCGACTCCGTCTTCTGCCGTCATAGACACAGGCGCAGCCACAACTGCTTCCCCCTCCTCCGGCTTTTCGTTTTCGTCTTCGCCACTCGGGCCTCTCCCCGCGCTCGCCGTCTCTTCCTCGCCCTCCTGCTGCGGCGCCGTTGCATCAGACTTGAAGAGGGGCTGCGACAGCAAAACGTTCACCTTGGTCAGGTCGACGGGGACGCCTCGCAGTGGCTCCCACAGCTGACCCTCCTCGTCGTAAACAAAGTGGCGGCCCATGCCCACCATCACCGCCTCGCGCCGCCGCTGCATCCGCTTCGCCATCCAGGACGGGTGCGGCACCAGGTAGTTGTAGCGCGTCAGGCCCATTTGCTTTCCCTTCTTCTCCGCCTTCTTGCGCACAAGCTTCTCGGCGATGAGGTCGATGGGGTGCGGCCCTTGCTGGTACCACGCCACACGCTCGTCCATCAGCTCGTGTAGCTTAAACTCCTTCGCGTGCTGCTGCGCCTGCTGCTGCTCCTCCGTGACGGTGAGGCGCAGAAACGAGCGCTTCTCTTTGCGGGTCATGCCCTCCAACTTGAGGCCGCGCTTCTCGGCCGCCAAGAGGGCCTTTTGGTGTTTGCTGTGCTCATCGTCATCGTCGTCGTCCTCTTCTTCCTCCGCCCCCTCGCCGAGTGTCTCGCCGGCGGCCGCCGCGGCGCGCTCTCGCCTGCGCTTCTCCTTCATTTTGTGCTTCTTCTCCTTATCCTTTTCCAGCCGACGCTTACGCTCTTCCTCTCGCTGCTGCTTGAGCTTCGCCTCCCTGTCGGCCTTGCGCTGCGCGGGGGAGCTGAAGAGGTAGGAGTAGGTGGTGGGGGCAACTTCGTCCTCGTCCTCGTCGTCATAGTCGCGACGACGGCTCGCGCCCTGCGTCGTCGCGCCGTCGTCGTCCCGTTGCTGCGCATAGGCCTCTTGCTCGAGATCCTTGGAGGCCTTCAGGGAGATGCCGCGGGTCCCGTCACGCACCTGCTTTAGGTCCACACCGGAGATGAAACTGCTCCACTCCCGCTTCCAAGCGTTTTCGCCCTTTTCAACCGTGGCGGCGTAGCGACGTGTGCCGCCGCCGCTGCCGCCGCCGCTCGCACTGTGACGCGGTGGCATGTCTACAAAGTACACTAAACAAATCACTTATATTAATTGTATATATATATATATATATATCAATAAAATGGGTCAGTAAAGTATTTTCCGAGCTGAAAAACAAACAAACAAAAAAAGTAGAGATTGTACCAAAGAGAAAATTAATAAAGGAGATTAAAATACTCGATTTGTGCTGGCAAGAAATATTAACACACAAAGCAATGGTTCGTACACACATACTGAAATCCGGTATCAACAACTTTACCATTTTTTTAATGATTTTAATGATTTTGTCGTTTTTTTTTTAAACAGTTTTATGTAGGTAATACAAAGGGATTCTACAATAGGTACAGGAGAAAAAAAATAACGAATGGAAGGAAGTTAGTCAGTCCCCCAAGACGCGAATCTTGTGCAGATATACATTTAAAAAAAAAAGAGAAAAAAACAAACTATAACATTCGAGATACATGAATGATGGTGAGGCATATTTTTTTTTTCCGCTTACTCCTCGTGCTTTTTAAGGGTCGCTATGCAAAAAAAAAAAATTATTTACAGGATAAAACACAACAAAACGATGAAATAGATACATATACACATATATATATATATATATATATACAATGAACTACATTTCTCATTGCAGGCAACGCCAACCCACTTGCTCCACCGCACACAGCAGCGCTCCCCTTTTCTCAGAGAGAGCGAGTTATATGCTCTTCTTTATGCGTGTGCGGGGCGGCTGCACCACCTTCAGCCCTCCATTGTTCGACGGCCGGCGCATCGGCGGCTTCGTCGGTGTCAGCGCCCCCCTTGCCCCGACGGCGCCCGCCTTTTGCAGAGGCACCGGCTCCGACTGCCCGCGCACTTGCTTCGGCGTGGCAGCCACCGGCGTCGGCACGAGCTTGCCGCTGGCGAGCTTCGGCGCCGGCGTGGACGTGGCGCTCCACCGCCCCTCGCTGCCGGCACTCGGCCGCCGCTTCTTCTTCTGAGGTGTGTAGACGAGGTGCGTCGACGGCCGCAGCACCTCCTGCTGCACCTCTTCCTTCGTCGCCGACGAGATTGGGCAGCCGAAGAGGAAGATGGTTTGCAGATGCGGCACGGTGCGCACGATGCGCAGCAGGGCGGGCAGGCTGCGGTCCGTGATGTTGTTGTGCGAGAGGTTGAGCACCTCCAGCGAGGGGTGGTGGCGCAGGCCGAGGCTCAGCGCCTCCAGGCCCTCCTCCTGCACGCCCGCCTGCCGCAGGTCGAGCGTCTTCAGCTTGTACAAGCGCGGCACCATGAGCGAGAAGGGCAGCATGCCGCTGTCGCCCACGGCGACCCCTTGCAGCTCCAGCCGCGTCACGTCGCGGTCCTTCTTCACTTTCTCAAAGGTGGTGAGCAGCACCTCGTTCGGCTTGATGTGGTACGACAAGCACTCCATCAGGTACTCGCTCCGCAGCGGCGTCGTGTCGGCCGTCGCGCGGACAAACGCGGCGGCGTGCGCGGTGGGCTGCAGGAGCGCCGCCACGTACTCCTGGTAGTCCTTTTTAAAGGAGAGGAAGGCGGACTCGGCCGTCGTCGCGGCGGCCGCGTCGGAGCCCCTGGAGCGCGACGGCGGCGGCGACGGCTCGCGCGGGCCCACACTCGTGTTGAACACCGCCGCCGCGGGTGCCGCGCGGGCGACCCGGTCCTGGTCGTACTCCCAGCGAAAGACGGTGCCAAGGGCGTCCTTGAGGAGCTGCATGCCGTCGAGGTAGTACTCCTCACCGTACAGCTGCTCCATCCGGCGCAGGCGCTCCTTGCTCGAGCGCGGCCCACTTGAGTCCTCCGCGTCGGACAGACGGGGGTGCGCCGCCTCGCCTTGGGAGTCCGGCTGCGGCTCGTCGATGTCCTCGTCGAGGGACGCTGGAATGGGCGAGAGGGACGCGGCCGGGGGCGTCCGCGCGGCGGCAGCGCTTGCGCCCGCACGTGGGGGCGGTGGCAGGGGCTGAGCAGCGCTCGGCGGCGGATGCGGCACCATCGCCACCTCCTTCTCTCCATCCTCCTGTGGTTGTTGTTTTTGATGTTGCTGTTGCTGCTGCTGCTGCTGCACAGGCGGCGGCGATGACTTCTCTTCGTCTGCACTTTTCTCGCCCTTGTCCTTGCCCTGGCGCAGGGCGCTGCCTCGCTTCGGCTGCCCTTGTGCGGCGCCGTCCGTCCCGGCACTGGAGGAGAAGTGCGCGAGCGTGTGGCTGACAATGCTTCCGCCGCTGACGTTCTGCGGCTGAGCCACCATGCCCTCCAGCTGCG
This sequence comes from Strigomonas oncopelti, assembly GCA_000482165.1. NCBI lineage: Eukaryota > Euglenozoa > Kinetoplastea > Trypanosomatida > Trypanosomatidae > Strigomonas > Strigomonas oncopelti. Next base: position 11,505 of record AUXK01000094.1, on the reverse strand, counting down.
CCGCAAACGTCGCACTAAAGCCATTCACCGCACTCGCATTGTTCGGGTTCGTGTTGTTGCTGTTGCTGCGGCCCTCCCCGTTCGCACCACGCCCGCTGCCGTCGTGGTGGCCGTGGTCCGTGCCGCTGACCAGCGCGGCGTCGGCGGGGTCCAGGTCCTCCATCGGGAAAGGCTGGAACTCCTTGAAGATATTAGAGAGGTTCATCTCCTTCTTCGGCGCCGGCAGCGTCGGCCGGCGGCTCTTCCTCTGTGGGTCCCCCTCGAATGGTCCGCTGCCGTCCTCCGCATCGGCGCCGCCGGGCGAGATGGGCGAGTGCTCCCCAAGCAACGAGACAGCCGGGATGGGGCTGCCATTCTTGTCGAGCCGCGTGGCGGTGATGGTGAGCGGCAGCGCGCCCTCGCCGGCGAGGAGCCGCGCGGTCTGCGTGCGCAGCCGTGCCGGCACCTCGACCCCGTCCGACACGAGCAAGTCCTCCGCTTCCGTCAGCAGCGCCTTCAGCTGCCCCAGCGCCGTGCCGACGGTGCCGGCGGGCAGCACCTCTACCCCCCGCAGCACCCCCACGTCCTCGCGGAGGAGGCGCAGCAGCACGTGGAGCGTTTGCTGATAGTACTTGCACATGTTGCGGTAGTTAACACCGCCGTTGAGGTAGCAGCAAAGCTCCTCGGCTGCGATGTAGAGTTCGCGGGCCTCCCAGTAGTAGTTGCTTTTTTTGTTGCCCGTGGTGATCGGCGGGGCACTACGCAGCGAGCTTTGCAAGATCGACGTGGCGTTTGCGTCGACGGCGGTGCTGCTGCCGCCGCCGCCGTACCCAGGCAAGCTGGTGCGGCGGTGCGAGTGGTTGTTGCTGTTGCTGTTGTTGTGCGTGCTGCTCGCCGTCGTGGGAAGAAGGCCGTCGTTGCCGCTCAGCTCGTGCGGCAGGTCAAGGCCGCCAGCGGGGTCGTCGCCGTACGTGACGCGCGGGGTGGCCTCGTCGCCGGAGAGGGCCTCCACGTTGCGCTGCACCGCCTGCAGCAGCGAGGTCAGCTTGAAGTCGTCCTGCGCGCTCTTGCCGTCTGTCGATATGGGCCTGCCCGTCAGCGTGTTGTTGTAGTTGTTCATGCTATTGGTGCCCTCCACGTCAGCCTCGCTGCTGGGGCTGCTGCCGCTTTTTCCACCGCCACCGCCTCTAATGTTGTGGTTCCCGTCTGGAATGATATCGGACGGGTTGTTGGCCGCCTCGGTGCTGTCCATGAAGCCCTTCTTTTTGTTGCTGTATTTGTTGAAACGGGCGCGCAGGGTCGCGAAGAGGCGCTCGACGCGGTCACCGGCGGGGTCGATTTTGCCTCCCTGATAGGTGAGGGCAAGAAGCTCATCTTCCGAGGAAGTCGAGTCGGTCATGAAAAAAAAAGTAACAATAACAACAATAAATATATTACTTCTTTTTGCCTTTTCCTCTACGCTTACGATACTGCAGTATAAATACGCTATTGGCTTTGGTGTCGACTGCAAACAAAAAAGACCTAGAAGAAAAAAAAAAAAACAAATAGAATTGAATGCACTAGATGATCAAAGTAACGATATATATTTATGGATAGAGAGATAGAGAGAGGCAGTGCAAGGTGAATACCTAAGTATGTATTCGGTAGCTAGTGCCGGGAGAAAAAGTGAAAGACAGGAAAGTTGAGAATTATTATTATTATTATGCGTGCGTACAAGTGCGACAAAAGAGGTAAAACGTACTTAGTTTAATCCTCGCCCCGTTTTTTAAAACTGTTTCTATAGCTATTTAACATTAGGTATATTATTTTGTAATTTTCTTGTTTTATCATCATTAGCTGTTTGCTGAGCGTGCGAGAAAGAATACATCGTCATAATAAGCACTAACACTAGTATACATATAGCATTAAAAAAAAAAAAAAAAAAAAGAAAAGAACATATAAAGATAACGAGAACGTGGACTGTACAGAAAATCAAAGCGCATATATATATATATATATATGTATATATGAATATACATGTAAATGGTGTTTTGATTGTGACATTGTGGATAAATTAAGTCTCCACCTTTTTTTATTTTTTTTTTCAGCAAGAGGACTCACACAGGGTGTGTGTGTGCGGGCACTTTAACATCTACTATTTACTTTGGGCCTACTCCGGATTCCGCGGACTGGCAGCTCCCCCCGGTATAGACGCAGAGGTCTCGCTTGCGCGCTCGCTGGGTGCGAGTGTGTGCCGCCGCTTTGGGCTCACCGTCCCATCTTCGTCCTCCTCCGTCCCCTCCGGCTTAAAAAGAGACCCTTCGTTTTCGGCCCCTGTGGCTCCGTCCTCGAGCCCAAACATGTTCTTCGGCCTTCGTCTTCCCGCAGGCGCCGGCTGCTGCAGCTGCTGCGGGGACGGCGATGTCTGCCCTTGATCCTCCGCGCCCAGAAGTGTGACCGTGTGTGGGCTGTGCTTGCTACCCCCACCGCCACCACCACCGCCCATACTGATAGCCAAGATGCTCGCGTTGCTACTACTCGCGCCGGCATGACCCTTGGCCGCAGTCGCCCACGCGGGCATCGGAGGCGTGTTGTCAAAGCCACCGCCCCCGTCTCCTCCGTCCGGGGGTGGCTGCAGCGGGCTGTGCAAAATGCTGTTGTTGTTATTATTATTATTGTTAGTATTATTAGTAGTGGTGTTGGCGTTTGTGGTGCTGTTTTTAGCAATGGGGAACCTGTCCGCCGAGTAGGTGGAGGAGCCTTGGATGATGGACGACGGCGCGCCGGCGGAAAGGAGCACGGAGGACGGCCGGCTGTCGTCCATGTTGGAGCTGGTGTCGGCCGAGAGAACGGCCTCCGCGGCGGCCCCAGACTCCTTGACGATGGGAATGGGGTTGGGCAGGGTGAAGCCCTTGCCTTCGCGCTTGTGCCGCCGCGGGGAGAGGTTGCTGCTGCTGGTTTTGCGGCTCAGCGGGGTCTCGACGTGGTCGGGACTCGCGACGGTCGGCCGGCTGGGCCCGTTGGAGCTGGGGCGGCTCGCGGGGCGGTTGTCGCCACCACCGCCGGCGGTGCGGCTGTTGCCGCTGCGGCCGAGGTTCATCGCCTTGCCGGCGGCGAGCCCCGCGTTTGTGAGCTCGGTCACGCGGGTCTGCAGGGCCTCCTCGCGCAGCAGCGCCTGCTCCAGGTCCTGCTGCAGCTGCCGCGCCTCCGCCCGCGCGGTCTCGCGCTCCGACTCCGCGATTTGGCACTTTTCGGTGAGCTGGTCTACCTTTTTCTGCACCTCCTTCGCGAGGGCCTGCATCCCAAGCTGGCGCCGCGAGCGGTCCTCGTCGGCGGTGTCGCGGCGGCCGCACAGGGAGCACGGCACGTCGGGGTGGTCCGGCGGCTGCGGCGGCGGCTGCACCCCGCGCCGCAGCACCGCGCTGTCGGCCATCGCGCGCAGGCGGGTCTGCATCTCGTCCAGGGTGAGGCCAACCTCGCGCACCATCTCGGCCACGTCGGCGAGGCGCAGCTCCTGCGGCGGCGGCTCCCACTGGGGGTTGAGGAAGGACTTGAAGTCAAACTCGCGCTGGAAGAGCGCGTTCACCTCGGCGGCGCTGCAGTCGTAAATTTCCATCGCGCGGAGATCGTCGTCGGTGATGAACTTGATGGCGTTGATGTTGAACACATCGAGCGCCGCGGTGGCGGCGACGTCTCTGTCAGCCTCTTCCCGCTGCTGCCCCTGGTCGTGCAGGCGCTGCTCCTGCTGCAGCTCCAAAATGCGGCGGCGGTTCTCCTCCAACAGCTCCTCCTTCCGCTTCGCGCGCATTTGCTCCCAGTGGGCGTCGGCGATGCGGGCGCGGTGGATCTGTACGATGCCGGCGGCCGAGGGCAGGCTCGCGAAGCTTGGCTGGTCGTGCGGCGCAACCTGGTCGGCCCCGAGGCGCTCCACCACCTCCTCCTCGTCGTCTGAGTCGGTCTCCTCGATGAAGGCCGAGTTCGCGCTCTTGGAGTGCCGCGTCGAGGCGCCGGCGGCCTCCGCGTCGTTCTCGTCTGTTGCGTACTGCAGGGCGCGGGTGGGGCGGTCCGCGCTGTCCTCCATGTCGTCCACGAGGTGCGCGCCTGTGTGGTCGGCGCGGCGATCCTTGCGCCCCCGCCCCTTCTTCTTCTCCTTCGCGGCCGCGTCGCGCCGCTGGCGGAAGAGGTCGCACCACTCGGTGAAGACGTCAAACACCTTCTGGCGGTGCGTGAGGTTCTTCTCGAAGGCGCCGACGGACCGCGCGATTTCGACGAAGCGCGTCGTGGCGATGTTCGCCTTCGCGGACACCTTGGAGAAGACGACCTGGTCGTACAGCGGGGCGCAGGCCTCGTCGAGGGCGGCCGTCGTGCCCGCGAGGGCGCGGAGCAGCTGGTGCGACTGGTGGTACAGCTGCGTCACGGCGGACTTGTTCTCCAGCGCGCGCTGGCGGGCCTGCGTGACGGACGGCGCCTCGAGCCCGGAGCCGGTGCTCGCGGTGCCCTTGTCACGGTGCTCCTCCCGCATCCGGTCCTTCTCGTGATAGAGGTCGTTCATGGCGGTGTAGGCCGCGCTCATGATGTCCTTCTCCAGCTCCTCCAGGTAGGCCTGGTGCTCGTTGTCGTCGTGCAGCTCGAAGCGGCGGCGCCGCGCTTCGACGCGGCTGCACAGGTCGTCGAAGCGCTCCGCTTTCTGCGCAATCACCTTCATGCCTTTTTCCAGCTCCGCCTTGGCCGCCTCGAGCTCCCTGTGCTGCTGGACGACAGCGGCCATGCGACGGCTCGTGTCCTCCATCTCGTGCCTGATCGCGAGGCGCTGCTCCGCCTCCTCGTACGCGCGCTGCTTCGTGTTCGTGAGCACATGCACGAGGCTCTTGGTGATGTCCACCAGCATCTGCCGCAGCGCGTCCAACAACGCGCCGCGCTCCACGCACTGCGCGGCGGTCTGCCGCACAAGCTCGACAAGGCCGCTGTCGATCACATCCACCACCTCCTCGGCCGCGTTCGTGTACAGCTCGTGGACTGCCTCCGCGCGCCGCCGCAGCTCCGCTCGCAGGAGGGGGTTGTCCTCTTCCTTCTGGGGCGCGCGCGCGGAGGCAGTGCTCTCCTCCGCCTGCTCCGGCGGCAAAATGCAGTTCGCCACGCGCGGGTCCGCGAGGACCTGGAGCAGCACCGGGTCGTAGTTGAGCATGTGATCGATAGTTTCGGCGAGCAGGTACACCTGCGCGCGGCCGGTGGGCGTCGCGGCGGGGAAGACCACCGACGTGGCGCTGCTGCCGCCGCCGCCGCCGCCGTCGGCGCTGCTCTTGTTTTCTTGGAAAGACTGCCCGGCGGTCGTGTGCGCGGACACAGCGCTGAGGGCCATGCTTCCAGCGGTAGTAGCGGCGGCGGTGATGGCGGTGGCGTTGGTGCTGCCTGTCTGCGTGGCGCGGAGCGCTTCTTCGCCGGTGATCGCACTGGCGGTGGGGGCAGCGGCAGCGGCGGCGACCGCCCCTTTTCCGGTCGAGCGGTCGAGCGCCAACGGCGCGCGGTCGTGAAGTGTGACCCAGAACTGCTCCGGGATGCGAGTGCTCTCGAGCGCGGTCAGCCGCTTTACAATCGCCTGCCGCTCGCGCGAGAGCTCGCCCGCGTCGGGGGCAAATCTCAGCGTCGCGGCGGTCGCCGTCGTCGTCTTGTTTTGTGCCTTCTCGTACTCTCTGCTCACACTGAGGACCGCGCCAAGGACGGAGAAAATACTCTCGGCGGTGTAGATTTCGCCCGAGTTGTCGGCGGCTTCCGGCTTCGGGGACTCGGCGAGCTGACGAATGCCCTGCTCCGTCAGGCGCGCGTTACTGCTGGTCACGGTCGTCGTGGTCGTCGTCGCCCGCTGCTTCTGCTTTTTCTGCGCGAGGCGGTTGTAGTAGTGCTGCGTGAGCTGCTGCACAAGCGGGGCGTCGCCGCCGCGGACGGCGGCTGTAAAGGCGATGTTCATCTTTGCCACCTTGGCGCCCGAGTCCTTCCTACCCTCGGCGGCGTCGTCGGAGGTGATGTGCTGCTCGAAGATGTTGTTCTCCGCGTCCTCCATCGCCTTGACCGCGAGGCGCGCTTCCTCTTCCTTTTCCTGGCGAATCATCTTGTTCTTCCCCGCATCGGTGAACGCGCCCAGCGGGGCGAGGCGCTTCTTCTGCCGCGTCTTCTTCGCCTCCTCCTCGGTGAGGTCGTAGTGCGGCACCGGCGGGTACTGCATCCGCATCGGCGGCGGCCCGGCCGCCAGGTGTGTGTAGTTCGCAGCATGCTTGTTGTGGCTGCCATTGTAGCCCTTGTTGCCCTGGTTGGCGTCCGCAGCGAAGTACTTGACCGCCTGCGCGGAGGCAAGCGCAGGGGCCTCCTGTATATGGATTGTGTTGCGCAGCACCTCGGTCGTTCTCTCCGTCGCGAGGCGGCTCTCGTTCGCCGTGGAGCTGAAGTCGGGGCTGCGGTGCGGCGGCGTTGGGGTCCGCGCGGTGGACGCGCTGCCACCCCCGGCCAGGGCGGTGGTGGCCGCCGCCCCGCTGCCCGCCGCCGTCGTCATGGACGAGGTCATGTTGGTGGTGCTATTGATAAAGTTATGGCTGGTCGTCGTACTGCTGCTGGTGTTCTTGTTCGACGGCGCCAGCCTGACCTTCTTCAGCGTGCTACCCCGGGTCGCCGTGCTGCTCGCCGCGGCGCTGGTGCTGCTCGCGTTGGCGCCCCCTCCCGCGTACTTGTTCACGCCGGCCAGCAAGATGTCTTCTTCGGCGAGCCGGTCCGCCATCGCCCTGCTCTTCTGCACATGGTCGTGGCGGGTCTGGAAGGTGTAGTTCTTGTTTTTGCCCTGCCTCGACGCGCCGCCCAGCACGTTGCGCTTGCTGCCGCGCAGCAAAAAGTCGAGCGTCTGCGGGGTGATGCGGTCGTCGACGGGGGCGGGGTGCGCGCTGTTGACGCTGATGTTATTGCTGTACAGCGGCGCCGCCGTCGCACTCGCGTCGAACATTTTGGGATGCATCGTCTCGCTCGCGTTCGCGCTCCGCTTCGAGCTGGCGGCAGCTGCGGCGGCAACGGCGGCATCGAGGTTGGAGTTGAGCGCGGACTGGTCTCCCTCGCCGTCGTCGTCCTCGGCGTTGTTGAGGTACTGCAAGTGCCGCGCGAGGAGGTTCGTCGTGGCCGCCTGCAGGTCATCGACGCCGTCGACCACGACGCGGCTCTCTTTCCGCGCTAGCTCCTGGTAGGCCTCGTCCTCGCTCTTGTTTTTCCAGCTCTGCAGCCCTTTCGACCGCGCGTTGCGCCACTGAATCTCGTCCTTGAGCTGCTTGTCCTCCTCGCTGTTTGGCTGCACAACGTGGCAGCTGTACCTCTGCGCGGAGAGGCGTGAGTCGAGAGAGGTCAGAGGCTCCTCATCGGGATTCATCCATGCAAGCGAGAGAAAAAAGGAAAAACAAAGAAAAAAACAAGAAAAAAACAAGCGAGCAAAATAGTAACTCAGTGAGTACGACAAAAATAATAATAATAAGGGGATTGCTATGAATCTTCTTTTATTTTTTCAATATTATATACAAGCTATGCATGACAAATAATAATAAAACAAAAGGAAGCGAGAGAAGAAAGTGCAGTTGACAGCGAAGCTAAGGCGAATTTACGCGAACATAGATGAGCTTTTTTTATATTCAAATAAAGTTATCAAAATTTCTGCTGCGTTTTATGAGGTTTTGTGACGAGACAATTTTGCTTGTGAACTCAAATGGAAAATGTGATTTTGTGAGCACCATTTAACAGCATGCGGCACACGCACCAAACGACGACACCCTCTTTCGAGCTTCCTCATCCAGTTGTGTCTGACGCCCCTCTCTCCTTTTGATAGACAATAATAATAAATATTACTATCGGACAGAGGTGCCGCCACCAACAAACTCACGCATGCGCCGCGCGGCATCCTCGAGGTCTGGGTTGTCGGCCGGCTTCTTCTGCACGTCGGTGCCGAAGGCGGTCACCTGTATGACCAAGGAAGGGTGCAGCACGTAGGTCACCGGGTCGCAGACGTACCGATCTCCGCTCGGCGCATCGTCGCGCAGGTGCTCGCTGATGTGTGTGTCGACCTGCCACGTCATTGGGGTGGTGAGGGCGAGGCAGCGGGCGGCGCCGCGGGCGTTGAGCACGTAGGCGGTCAGCTCGCGGTGGCCCTGATACGCGCGACGGACGCCCTCCGCGACGTACGGCCGCGGCGGCTTCCCCCGCGCGAGGAGGTCGAGCCCGCCAAGGTGCACCAGGTCCCAGTCGGCCGGCACGTGCCGCCAGCGGTCCGCGAAGAGCCGCGCGAACCGGTGATGAAATTCAACGTCGTCCTCGAGGACGAGGGCGCACTGCTGGCCACGGGCGACGATGCGCTCCCAGATCGCGCGATGGCCGAGGGCGCAGCCGATGGCGCCGCGCGTGAGGTCCATGCCGAAGAGCTTCTCGTCCAAGGGGAGCTGGAAGCGCTCATAGCCGCGATCTGTCAAAACCCCGTTTTTGTGCAGCTGCGCCACGTCGAGAGCCGCGCCGTCGACCCCACTAACCCGCTCCACGTCTGTCTGCCCCACCGCATTGCCACTACTACTACCAGAACTACTTGCCTGGGATTTGAAAAACTTCTTTGCAAGCTTGGCCTTTTTTATTTCTTGCTGAGTGTGTTGCCAGCGGTCGGGGCGGCGGTCTAGGTTGAGTACATAGCACGCATCGAAGATGGTTCGACAAGGACGACATTTTCGCAGCATGGCACTTTCTATTGCTTGTGACCAAGGCGTTATTATTATAATAGATTTTTTATTTTATTTTTTACCGCAGCTAGAAAATAAGTGGAGTATGTGAAAAAAAGAGGTGTAGTGGGGCTAAAGAATGGATATGCGTGTGCAAGCACAGAGAAGTGCCACAACAAAAGCAAATGCTATTTACTATTATTTATATATCAATCGAAAAACTCGCGCTTTGTGCTAAGCCATAGCTTCTGTCTATGTTACAGGTATTTACCGAATAATACATTTACTGATAGTAATAATGATAATCTTATTTTCTTTATTATATATATTTTTTGCGTTTCGCTTGTAGGCTTATTAATTATTAGCGCTGCTCCTTTTCTTCTCCTTCCTCTTCCACCTGCTGCGCTCCCTGATGGCGCCGCTTCGGCCCCCACCCCGGCGCGTTCGGAATGAACTTGCACATGCCTGTCGCCTGCCGCCGGTAGTCATACTGCCTATCATATCGAAAGTCAACGGCCTCCAGCGGCGTGAGGAGGCATTGCTTCTGCTGCTGCTGCTGCTGCTTCTTCTTTTCGCTCTTTTTGACAGCAACTGTCTCCTCTTCCTCCGCTTTTCCTCCCTCCTCTGCCGCCTCGCGGTGCACCTTCTCCTTCCACGCGAGCATGACGCGCACCAGCACGTCGGGTGGGCAGTCCGTCTTGAGCCCTGCGGGCGCGCAGTGCACCTGGCTGCACTGGTAGCCCAGCCGCGCGAGGGCGCCGACGAAGCACGGCGTCGGCGGGCACCGCGCCCGCACGTAGCTGGCGAGCTCCGGCAAGTCATAAAAGAGCGGCGCCTGCGGCAGCTCCTCGAGCGCGGTCTGCACCAGCCCCTTCACGCGACCGTACGCGTTGAGCTGCCCCGCCGCCTCGCGCGCCTCGATGCAGGCGAGCAGCTCCGTGAGAAAGGGCCGGTGCTGGGTGGGCGCGGCGTAGAGGGGGCCCGAGATGGTGACGCCGCTGCCACAGACCGGGCAGCAGCCGGGCGCCGCGGTCGCGGTGGATGTGGCGGGGTCGCGCCGCAGCAGCAGCTGCTCAAGGAGGGCGGCCGTGACCTTCGGCTGGCGGGCGCGGTCCGCCGTGGCGGGGTAGCACTCCGCGGGCGGCTGCGCGTCGTCGGTGTGCTCCGTTATCGGTGCCGGTGCTGCCTTCCCCTCCCCCTTCTCTCCCTCCCCTCCCTCTTCCGCTTCTGCTTCCGCCGGACGGCCGCGCTTGCTGCTGTTGTTTTTGTTTTTCCTCTCCGACACCCTCGCCCGCGCCATCGGGCGGACCCAGAAGGCGGGGCACTGCGTGCACTGCAGCTGGTAGCCCAGCTTCGTCACACTCAGCTTCGTCTCCGCCGGCTGGGTGTAGACGCGCACAAAGCAGCGGACGTAGAAGTCAATGTGGCAGCTCAGCAACGGCACCACGTACTTCTTGTGCTTGTTCGCCACCCGCTCGACGGCCGCGAGGAGCAGGCGGACCGCCATCTCGTGGCAGTGATCCCCCTTGTAGGAAATCGAGTTGTACTTAGCGTGGCACGTGTCGGGGAAGTTGCCGCAGAGAATCGGGCTGTCGGTGCTCGTCAGCAGCATGAGGCCGCCCTCCTTCACGCAGCGGAAGGCGTTGTCGAGGAACGGCGAGACGGTGCCGTAGGGGTCGAGGTCCACCACGTCGATCAGCTCCTGCTGTAGCAGAGGGGTGGCGGCGCCAGGGGTGGCGACGCCGGGGGCACAGAGCGCGATGCGCGCCCCGTTGTGGGTTTCGTTGTTCATCGCGAGACGCGCCATTAGATCGTTGGCGTCGTCCTTGTTGGGGATGATCGCCCCGCCGCGGACAATCTCCTTCACCTTTCGGTCCAGACTCGCCTTATCATTGTCTCCTGTCGCGCCTTCTTCCTCGTAGGCATAGACAATCTCCTTCTTCTCAAAGTTCTCCTCCAGTGTGGGGTACGCGACCGGCACGGCGTTGTACGCGCAGTTGCGCGCGATGCAGTCCACGGCGTCCCCGTCAAGGTCGTTCGCGATGATGTAGCGCACGTGGCTGATCTCCTTGTAGTACCGAATCGCGCGCAGCCCCGTCGCGCTGAGGGCCTCGAGAATGGTAATGCCGCGCTTCGTCCCGCCTTTGCGGGGCGGCTCCTTCGTGCGGTTCTGCGAGAAGACCTCAATAGCACAAATGCTGAGGTCCCGGTTCACCACCTGCGCCGGGTTGTAAAAGACGGCCTGGTCGTCACCCGCCTCCTCTTCATCTTCGCCGCCGCCGCCGCCGCCGCCGCCGCCGCCGTCTGTTTTTGTGCTGGCGCGGTTGTGGCTGTTACTCCCACTGTTCGTCGTGCTGTGGAGGGCGGGAGGAAAGAGGACGGCGGTGCTGCCCTCGACCACCTTCACGAACCCACTGGGGCACTCTTTTTCAAGCGCCTCCTTGTTGAAGAGACCGGACTTCATGCTAGAAAAAAAAAAGGAAAAAACTAAAAAGCGCGGAGAAGAACAACAAGAACAAAAAAAGGCAAGCAGCACAAACTCCGTTTACAAAACTTTTGAGGTATGAAAAACAAAAAGGAAACGAAGAAAGAAAGAGAGAGAGAGAGCGTGTGTGTGAGGAAGAGAGGGGCGGAACACAAAGTAAGACAGACGCATCCACCGCAAGCAACAAAACAAAAAACAGAATAACATATGCATATACATGTTTTTCTTGTTACTGGGAAAGGAAAAATAGTAAAATGCTTCTTCTGCATATACAAATATAGTAGTACTTTTTTTTTTTTGTACATATATATATATAAATATAAAGGTAATTAATAAACA
>AUXK01000093.1:0-15300 GCA_000482165.1 Strigomonas oncopelti | reverse complement strand
CGTGTACTCTCCTAGTGTTATGCTTTTCATAACATGCATACAAACGTACATGTAAATAATCATATTCTTTTCTTCTACAACAATCTCCAATTAACTTTCTAAACATATATATGCTTTTGTTGTATAAAAAGAACATAATCAGTATCTATACCACTTATAAATTAGCTTTCTTTGGCGTTGCTACTTTTTCTATTTTATTCACCCTCGTTATTTGCTTATTTTTATAAATACATATATCATCTTTCGCATCATAAAGCGGGAGATTAAACATTCCTTCGCGCGTGTGTACGTAATCTAAAATGACAGGTTTTGGGTCCATTCTGGGAGCCCCCGGAACCGAAGGGCAGTTCAAGTACACGAGAAAGAAACTCATTGGAAACGGCTCGTACGGCGAGGCCTGGTTAGTGCAACGAATGTCGGATGAAGCCATTTTTGTGGCCAAGACAATGGATCTTAGCAAAATGTCTCCACGCGACAGGGGCTACGCTTATAGCGAGATCAAGTGCTTGGCCATCTGCAACCATCCGAATATCATTCAGTACGTGGAGGACCACGAAGAAAACGAGCACTTGTTGATCGTGATGGAGTTTGCCGACTCGGGTGATTTGGATCGGCAGATAAAGAACCGCGGGCAGGACAGCTTCAAGTACTTCCAAGAGCACGAGGCCTTGTTCCTCTTTCTTCAGCTGTGCCTCGCGCTCGACCACATTCACAGCCACAAGATGCTCCACCGTGACATCAAGGGCGCCAATGTGCTGCTGACGTCCACTGGGCTCATCAAACTGGGCGACTTTGGGTTTAGTCACCAGTACGACGACACAGTGTCCGGTGTTGTGGCGAACACGTTTTGCGGCACGCCCTACTACCTCGCGCCCGAGCTGTGGAACAACCAGCGGTACAGCAAGAAGGCAGACGTTTGGTCACTCGGCGTGCTCCTCTACGAAATCATGGCACTGAAGCGCCCTTTTACCGCAACCAACATGAAGGGGCTTATGTCAAAGGTTCTTAGCGGAGACTACGAGGCGCTGCCAGATCGCTTCTCGACCGACTTTCGCAACGTCGTGCGCCAGATTCTTGTGTGTGATGCGAACGAGAGGCCCAGTGTGCGCGACATCTTCCACTTCCCATACGTGCGCGAGGGACTCAAGGTTTTTATGCACACCGTCAAGAAGAATGCGCGCATTACGGACCCGGTCAAGGAGGCGCTGATTGCCCACGTGACGGAAATTCTCTCCAACGAGACTGTAGAGGAGCCTAGAAACAACCCGGTTGGGCAAATCAACAAGACGGTGACTTTCAAGGGCTACGTGAAGAAGTTGCGCGGCGGGGACAACAACCACTCGTGGAAGAAGCGCTACTTGCAAGTGCAGAAGGGTCACCTCATTCTGTCCGAGACGGAGGCCGACACCGAAGCAAAGGCGCTTAGCCTGGAGCAAGTGCAGAGTGTGTGTCCCGTGCCGAGCTCCACGGCAAAGAGGGACTTTGTCTTCGCGCTCAACACCATCGGCGGCAAGTCTATGTGGTTTGAGGCTGACTCGAAGGAGAATATGGAAGAGTGGATTCACGCCATTCAGCGCGGTCTTGGTATTGCATGAGAGCAACCCAATATATACACAATTACTCTTTCGTTTTCTTTTCTCCACTCCTACTATATATTAATTCTTAAGCAAACATGTTAAAAGTGAAGTAGTAAATGTAATAATAGCAATAACAACAGCCAGAGCAGCGACACTACCCGTAATCGATCGCTACACTTTCGATTGGCACTCGGGTCTTGTTTTCTTTTCTGTCTCTCACACACAATAATACTGGCAAGAATAGCAAGAATAGAAAAATGGAATAATAATTTGCCACATATATTTATAATATACACAAATACCCTTGCGTGTTCTTACCCGTACTTTTTATTTTTATTTTTTTCATATTTTTGTTGAACGGTTCAATTACATATATACCTATCTATATCTATATCCATATACACCTACGTATATACTTGTGTAAGGCAATGTGGGTGTGTGCATTTGTATTTTCATCTTTATTCGTTTTCTTTTCTTTTTTTTTTTTTTCTGTGTGTGTGTCTTTGTTTTATTTTTTTGATCTTTTCATCATTGTGTTACCTGTATAGGTTTACGGTTGGATCCGAGCATTATTACCACACATACCGGCGAATTCTTTTTCTTTTTCTTTTTTCTTTTTACCTCCTCTTTTCTACTCCTACTTTATTTTTTTCTTCCCTTCCTTCTTAGCTGTCTGTTTCCGTTAAAACTAATAAAAAACTGGTATCAAAATTCTCATCGATCATCGCGGCTGTAAAAACTACACATACTTGCATGTTTACGCATCTGGCTTGCTCTCATCGTCACTACGAGCGTCGATATTCTGTTGTATATTTGCTGCGTTCGTTGAAAATAAACCGCTGAAAACGCATTTGCATTATATGAAAAATTGAAGTAGGTCAGTGTCTTCCCCTCTTTTTTTTTTCCGCTATCCCCACCTTATCCTGGCAGATTGCGGACAGAAGTATTGTTTTATTGATTGTATTCTTCTTCTTTTATATAAATATATATATATTCTCGACAGCATTTCAGCATCTGTTTCGATGCCTTTTGAGTCAGGCGTGGTGTTCGGCTACAACTCGCCGCGCACATTCGCTATCGATGCGAAACATGTCTACGTGGCCTCTTCCAACTCCATAGCAATTTGCGAAAAGAGCTCGCAAAAGGTGCAGCTGTGGAAGCCCTCTAGCGGCCTCTACGAGGTGGACAAAATCGCTGTCAATGCCGATGAGAACATCATCTGCTTTACTGAGAAGCGTTTATCGGTCTCATTGTATTTCTACCACCCGGAGGACACAATGCACCTTCTCTGCGAAATACCAGATGTGGCCTCTGTTCAGGTCGAGCAGTTGGTGTTCGCGAACGGAGGCTGTACGCTATTTGTGCGGTGCGCCATCCCCAAGCCAGTCGTCAAGGTCTTCACACTACAGGCAAACAAGAAGTACACCCTTTCGAGTGTCGTGGAGCTACACGAAGAAAACATGGTCTGCCTCGTCCCGTCCATCTGCACCGTCAGCCGGGATGACTTTTTCATCGTGACGGAAACTGGTGTGAGTGGCTTTAGTTTTCTGAACGGCGCCTACGCCTCGTTTAGCCTCTACGAGGGCGAAGACATTATCATTCGGAGCGCCTGCTGTCAGCCGTCGGGTGTCGTCTTTGGAACGCAGCACGGCAGCGTTTTCCGCGTCCGTCTCGATGCAGAGAGCAGCAACAAGCTAGAGATTCTGCACCCCTTTGGGGACGCCGTGACAGCCGTTGCAGGGAAAGCGGACGACGGGCAAGCCCTCATTGTGGGAACGGAAAAAGGGAGCGTCTTTTCCTTGACCCGAGACGATGTCACGCTACTCGCTACTTGTGAGCGGGTGCCACTGGAGCAAATGTGGGTGAGCGCCGAGGGCGAGGACGTGTACGTGAGCGGCAAAGGAGGCATCTACGCCGTCAAGCTGCTGCCGCAATCGGAAGAGGGAAAGGAGAACGGCGGCTCCGCCATTGCTGCCGATGCGACCGTGGCAGCTGCGGCGCTCGTGCCGCCGATCCCTGTCATGCAGTCGCTGCCCTCGCCGGTGCTCCGCGTCGACCCCTTTGACGATTCCGGCTTCGTCGTGTGCTGCATCGATGGGAGCTTTGCCGTGGTCAAGAAGGGCGCCTCGTTCGACTACTTTTACCCCGAGGAGGAGGTGAAACTGGTCTGCGCGTGCACCTACCACGGCGGCAAGCGACTCGCGACCGTGTGCGCGAATGGTGTGTTCCGTGGCTTCAATACGCTGAGTGGCCACGAGTTGTGGCACGACGTCCTCGGCGACGGCTTCCATCCAAGGGTCTGCCAGGCCGACGAGAAGGGGCGCATCGTTTTGTGCGACGAGAACTCGATCCGGTTTGTGCAGGCGACACCGGAAGCGTACAAGGGGTACGGGAGCGTTTCCACCGAGCTCACCTCTGACATTACATCGGTTCGCTGGCTGGGCGTCGACGAGCTCTTTCTCGTTGCGTGCCAGAACGGCGAGCTGTACCTCCTCCGCTTTCCAGACCCGTGCGCTGAGGACACCGTGCACATGGTAGAGAATATGATCCAGGGGATGTGGTGGCTCGACTTTCCCTTCCTCGACATGTTTCCGTGTTTTGTGGACGGCGAGGGCGACGTCGTCAACCTGCTGGTTCACTCTGCCGACAAGGACACCAAGCTGTACGCGCTCGAGAAGAAGCGCGACAGCGAGACAAAGGTGCTGCGGCCGCTCTTCCTCATGCGAGATCACAACAGCGGCGGCACCCAAATTGGACGGCTCACGGACACCACGGTCTACTCCAGCGGCAGCGACGGCCGCGTTGTGATTCGCGACATTGCCCATTACCAGGCCAAACTGTCCCCAATCCCACCGTCGAAGGAGAAGCGGAAGCCAGAGAAGGAGTTCGCCGTCAGGCAGTTTGGCAACGGCGGCGTCTCGTCCGTGTGCCTGACGACCGGTGGGCTTCTCATCTGCGGCTGCCGTCACGACGGCGTCCTGCACCTTCTCCGCCCGGACGTCTCCGCGGTCGCGTCGTGGAAGGAGCCGGCGTGGGTGCGAAAGCGGATCAAGACCGTGGCGGACACCCTTCGCATCCAGGAGGGCAGCGACGAGAACAGGGCGTCCAATACTGGCGGGACAACGATGACTACCAAGGGAAACCTGGTGCAGCAGCGGGAGGCGCTCTGCGCGAAAATGGAAACGCTCAAGGCAAAGTGGGAGGCGGCCATGGTGGACAAGGACCCCCAAGTGCCCGTGAGCGCCTTGGTGGTCGACCAGCGCAAGGACGAGTTCGAGACCGAGTGCGACGAGGCGATTCACGCGATGAAGGAGGAGGAGTACTACCACACACTCACGAATGAGTACACGCAGGACATCATCCGCAAAAAGTGCTGCGACACGATGGACGTCAGTCGGTGCAAGCTCACCAGCCTCTTGATCGATGGCCTGGAGGTGCACAACTACCAAATCCTCAAGTCGGCTCACGCGAGGAAGCCGTTGGTGCGCAAGGTGGAGTTTCTGCGCAGGCTGCAGCAAAAGGCGTCCACCGGTCACCGCTTTCGTGGGTTTCGCGAAGACGAGACGACGAAGGAGCCGGTGGCGGTCGATGTCGCCGCCGCCGGCGCCAGCACCAACGGCGTGGCCTCTCTGTTCTACGTGCCGCAGGACCTCTACACGCACTCCCGGCTCATGATCCAGACAGTACTGCTGCAGTCGCAGGTACTGCAGCTCAAGGAAGCGTTCAACCGCAAGTTCACCGACCTGCGCGAGCTCAAGAAGGGCGTCCTCTCCCAGATGGACGAGCGCAACCAACGGTGTGTCAAGATTTTGCGACAGCTGGACCAGTCCGTCGAAGGTCTATTCGACCCCCACGTGGACGCCGAGGAGGACATGACGACCCTGTTCACCGTGACCGATGACGAACTCCCTCCGGACGTGCGTGGGCTCTTGCAACAGAAGTCGAACGTCACCATTTACTCTCCCGCGAACGAGGCAGCCCTGAAGCACTGGATGGACGGCCTCGAGAAGGACGTCGATGTGATCCAGGTCCACATCACCCCGCCTGACTTCGCCGACGAAACCAAGGACAGCTTTGTGCCGCCGGACGAGCGCACCGAGGAGCAGCTGCGCCTGGTTGAGGAGTACGGCAAGAAGCTCAAGGAGGAGACGGAGGCGGTGAACCAGCGCAGGGAGGGCCTTCGCAACGAGTTCGACACCCTGCAAAAGGAGATCCACACCGCCGCGACACGGGTTGACGAGGAGCTCAAGGTGCTTCAGCAGGCGCGGCTCAGCGCCTCGGAGCAGATCGACGAGGCGGAGCTGTACGCGATTGGCCTGTTCCGCCACTTCCTGCTCGGGACGGCCTTTCACCAACAGTACGCCCACCTCGCCACCGAGGCGAGCGGCGCGCAAAAGATGGTCGTATACACACGCACGCTGCTGGAGGCGAAGCGCACCTCGGCCAACGCCATTTTGGCCGACATCGAGTCGATGGAGGAGGAGTACGCGGCCTACCTCTCCAGTGTGCGCGAGGAGCCGCCGTTTGACGACGGGGCGCACGGCGACAAGATGTTTCGACGCATGACGCGCTGGAAGAACAAGTACGACGACAACAAGGCGGCGCTGCCGTCGAGGGAGTCGCCCGCGGACGACTTCCCACGAGGCCTGTGGGCCGCTTTCTGCGACCACTGCGAGGAGCTGGCCCAGATGAAGGGCGAAATTAACGTGCTGGACGAGAAGCACCGCGCTGAGACGGAGGCCTTCGCCGTGTTAGAGGATCAGGTGCGCAGCTGGGAGAAGAAGGTGGACGAGTGCAACGCCGCGCGGGCAGCCATACGCCGCCAGTTCGTGTCGCAGCTCCTCAACACGATGGAGATCTACTACCTTCGCCAGGGGCAGATCCAAGACGAGAGCGCCATTGCCACCTCCGACTTCAAGACGTCCTTCTTGCGATGGGACGACGACGTGCGTCGGTACAACACGCTCATCTTGGAAAGCGACAGCGAGGCGCAGGCGCTCCTGCAGAAGATCGGGAAGCGCAAGAAGAACATGAAGCAGACGGAGTGGGAGACGGGGCGGCTGCAGTACTGCATCGGCACGCTGGAGATGGAGCTCCGCCACCTTCACACGCTCCGCGTGACGCGGCAGATGCAGGAGTGGCTGAGCGGCGACGTGAGTGTCACAGAGGAGCGCACGCTAGAAGGGATCGCGAAGCACATGGATTTTGTGAACACCAGCATGAAGAAGAAGGTGGACGACCTCAACACCACCGCGCTTCGCCTCCGAGCCCAAATCGCAGACCGCACGACGGAGAATCGCGCCATCGACAGCCAGTTTGTGCAGCTCAAGGGCACTGTCGACGACATGCAAACCGTGCAAACCATGGTGGACGCCCACGCGGACGGCTCCGAGCACTACACCGAGCGTGCCAAGGATATATACGAGACGAGCGAGCTTGAGGAGCTGGCGCGCTCTCAGCAGGAGGAGCTTTTCCGTCTTAAGCGCGAGGTTGATCGCCTTCGTGAGCGGACCTTTCCCTCCTTTGCTGTTGTGTCGAAGAAAACGGTGTAAGGAAGCATTACCATCATACTCCTGTACGCGTTTTAGTGTCATGTAAATAGTGTACATAAGCACATAAAAAGAAAAAAATTATCTATGTATATTTTTCTCTTACTTTCTGTCAATATTATAGCTCGTTGGTTTCTTTTTCTGTGACACCACACACACGTACTATTCTAGCAGACGCGCTTGAGAGCGTCGTCGCCTTCGCAAAGTAGAATCTATCATTGTTGTCATTATTAATTATTTCCTCTTTTCTTTTCAGTATTTATTGGGTATTAAAGTTTGCACAAAATTCGAATGTGTATCTCCGTTTTCTCTCCCGTCGTTCTCCCGTTCTCCCATTCTCTCTCTCCCGCTCTCTCTTTTTTTTTTTATAAAGCTTGATTTGTAAAGACCCCCAGCGGTTCACTAAAAAGAAAAGAAGGCAAAAGAAAATGAGCAGTAGCGAAGCGTCCGAAGTAGAGCGCAACATGTACATAAAAAACGTGGAAGACTCGCTGAAGCGGATTGTGAGTCATAAAGGGGTGGTTGGCTACTACGTCACTGACCCCGCCTCAGGGAGGCTCCTTAAATACGCGGGATTTGGCGAGAGCAGTAAGGAGGCTCGTCGCTACGTCGACGCCCTCAAAGGCTTTATTAGTCTCGCTCAGTCAACGGTGCGCACCATTGACTGGTCCGATGAGATGTCCTTTCTGCGCCTTAGCTACGGGGCCTTCGACATTATGGTGGCGCCCGATCTCGAAAAAAAGTACACGCTTGTAGTAGTCCAACACGTCGAGTAGATGATGCGTGTGCTTATACACACATATATATTTATTGGTCCGTTGTTCATGTAAATACACTTTTCTTTTTTTTTTTTCTTTTATACAAGCATGCAAACATTAGCGGCACACTAGTTTTATGCACGCACGTGTTTATTACTCGCACTGCTTGTTGCTCGATCATTCACGACACCCTTACGTTGTTGAACTCGTCAAGCGCATGAGTTGCTTTGCTCCCATTCAATCCCGCTCTGTATGTCTTTCTCCTTCTTTCTCTTATTTCTCTTTTTTCCTCCTAGTATACCTGTTGTTGCTCTTTTAGTGGTGTCAGGAATGTACGCCGTCAAACCGTGGGGTACTGTCTTCCTCATCGGCTGCTCAGTTGGCACCTATGCAATGGGAATAGGCATGCGGTGGAGAGAGTCTAGTGTGACTATTGTCGAAAAGAAGCAGAGCCCTTCCTACGAAAGGCTCGCGCACCGTCGATGCGTCCTCACCGAGCAGAGCATCAAGTTGTTGACGGACCTGGGGTGCACGGAGGGCAGGGTCCGGTCCATTGTGCGTCCCTCGCGAGGGTGGCGCTTTATGACGCCGGAGCTGGAGGTACGGCGCGAAAGCAGCACGTTCCCCGGCTGCGCCATTGGTGAGACCACTTTCCACTGCGAGGAGGGTGCTCTTCTGCGGATGCTTCGGACAGAGTTCATGCGCTTCGGGGGCAGCATCACGTGGGAGACGGAAGTGTACGAGCCGTTCGAGAGCAGCGATGGCACCGACACGTGGAGCCTGCGCAAAGACTACGGGTTTGGAACCGGCGCAGAGGCGATTCTGACGACGGCGGCCAACACCGCGCTGACAGCACAGCTTGTGTCGGCGGACCCGGGGCGTATTGCGGTGCTCTTCGACGTGGAGCGGGGCGTCTCGGAAGTCGACGCGCGCGAAAGAGCGACGCTCTTTGGCGACCACAGCGACACCTTTATTCTCGTAGGCGACGGGGCAGCCCTTCACGGCTGGCTGTTGGACGAGCGGCGCTGTGCCTGGCGGTCCGTTCGGCGGGCCACCAAAAAGGGAGTCACCGATGCGGAACCCGGCGAGCGCTGGGACAAACTAGTGAAGGACGTGCTCGGGCGAGCGACGGGCAGACACGCAGAAGTCGTCGCGCTGCCCGGCACGACGCCCGCGATACAAGACAGCGCCTACCACCACAGGATTAGCGTGCTTGGCGACGGCTTGCTCCCGGTCGACCCGTTCGAATGGCGAGGGGACAATGCGCGGTGCATGATCGAAGAGGCGTCTACGCTGTGTCGCGCCTTTTATGGCAAAAAGTACCACAGAGGAGACGTGGCCACACTGCTCCGCGGCATCGAGCAGGACGGGCTGGCCAAGCGCGCCAACCTTCTCCGGCGCGATCTCCAAGACGCGGAACACTTTCTTGCTGTCCACCCGCTGCTGCAGCCGGAGCCGTCATCGACGACAGATACGACGAAGAAGCTGGAAGAGTCGTGATGCGAGTAAGAGGTCGTGTAGTTGTGTGTGGTGGTGGTGGTGGAGGTGGTGGAAGTGGTGGAGAACTTGCGTACGAATACATTGCTTGCACTACGGTGTTGCGACACGCCTATAGCCTATATAATTCCTCTTCATAACAACTTTTACAAACCATACAAGCGTGTCACCCTTTCGTCCCGCCCATCTCTCATTTCGTTTGTCTCTCACAAAGCGCTGATGTCGGAGCATGCGCGTATATAGATGCAATACTTTTCCGATTTTGTTTGCTTTTATTGCTGCATTGTTTCCTTTATTTTCTTTTACCTTCTTTCTTTTTTTTTTTCTAGCTTTAGCTTCGTACTTTGCTCAAAGTGCTTTTGCAAACCGTCTTCTTCTTTCTTTTTTTATTATTAATTTTCTGTTCTTTTTTCTTTTTTTTTCTTTCCCTCTTTTTCTCGACATTTTTTAATTATTCTATTTTTTTTATTATTACTATTATTATCGACGTAAGTCTATCATGTCCGCAAAGGAAGCCTCGACGGAGGTAGCGAAGGAGGAGCCGCCTTTTGGCATTTTGAAAGACGGGTCTCGGTTTCCGGTCCCTAACACCATGTCAGTGATGAAGGCCCTCCTCTCTCCCAAGTCGTGGGAAAGTCCGGCGACCTTGATTTGGATTGCTGCCTGGGTGGCGGTGGGCCTCACTGGTGTGCTCTACTTTACTGGACATCTTCCGCTCTGGTTCTTCTGTGTGCAGTTTGCCTTTTGGCGTCTTGCGTACAACATCGGCATTGGCCTGATGCTCCACTACCAGTCGAACGGTGGGCACTTTCTCGCCTTTTACAAGTCTATCATGGCAAAGTACCCAAGGCTTCGCACGTTTCTCGAGGCCTCCGTCGTATTTGTTGACAATTCGGAATACAAGACCGCCGCCTTCCCCGACGAGTTTAACGCGTGGATGCTCTTTCGTCAAATCGAGAACGTCGTGCTGGCGAACGACTTGGTGTCTTACGTGGTGCTCTCCGTCGTTTGCTGGGAGAAGATGACCTTCTCGGTGGTCGACACGGCGTGCTTTCTGATTGGCAGTCTGTCGATCATCTTTGCCCTGTGGAGCAAGGCGGACGCGCACCGCGTCATCGGCGACTTTGCATGGTACTGGGGCGACTTTTTCTTCCTTCTCGACGTCAACCTGACGTTCGACGGCATTTTCCAGATGTTTCCCCACCCCATGTACACGGTCGGCTACGCCTTCATGTACGGCGTGCCGCTCATGGCCAAGTCCTACACCCTCTTCTACATGAGCGTCTTTGGGCACCTCTGCCAGCTCGCCTTCTTGGCGTTTGTCGAGAACCCCCACATTGACCGCACATACATGCAGATGGTCAAGCCGGCCGAGGAGGAGGTGCACCGCCACGAGGTGCTGTACGGCAACGACGAGAACGAGGCGTACCTGGTGCCGAACGAGCTCGTTGTGTTTCTGCACTTCAACACGTTCCGCGCGAGCGATCTCCTGCTGGCGCTGGTTGTCATTTACCAGTGCGCCACGCTGGTGTTTCCCGTCCCGGCGTGGGCCTACGTGCTCCACTACGTGCTGTGGCGTGTCTTCCATAGCTGCTTCCTCGGCTACATCCTGCGAAGGCAGTCGCAGGACAAGTGGTTCTCGCGCCACTACGACTCGCCGCAGCGCGCCTTCAACAACTGGAAGCGCATTTACAACGCCAGCGTCACCCTGACTAATCTCTCCTACATCTACTGCGCCATCAAGCTCTTCCAGTGGTCGATCCCCTTTTTCGAGGGCAGCGAGACCCGCATTTTTCTGATGGTGGTTGGCATACTCCTCATTGGTGTCAATGTGTATGTCAGTCTCAGTGTCTATAACTCACTCGGAGACTACGGGTACTTTTACGGCGACTTTTTCATCGATGACGTCGTGCCCTCGCTGAACTACAGCGGCGTCTACCGGTACTTGAACAACCCCGACACGTCCCTCGGGTTGTCCGCCTTTTACGGCATCGCCTTGATCTCGGGAAGCGGCGTCGTGCTGATGCTCGCCATCGCGTCGCACCTCAGCATCAAACTTTTCGAGATTCTAGTGGAAAAGCCGCACATGACAAAGCTGCATGGCACCCAAATTCGCAAAATGGGTGGGCTCCAGACAGAAGTCCGCCGCCGCGTGAATGTGTCCAAGGCTGGGTACGAAAAAAAGCTCGATAACTTGAAGGGTTTGATGGAGGACAAGAAGGTAGTTTACGGCAAGCTGAAGGAAAAAATAACTCACACTGTGCGCAAAGAAAAGGAAAAAGAAACATAAGACGCAATTTTTTTCTTTCTTTCTTTTTTTTTTTTTTCTTACACACACACACATACACGCACACGTGCATACATTTTGCCCGGGCTCGCTTTCTTCTTCCTCATGATTGTTATTATTCTCTCTCTTTCTATTAATATTAAATAAAAAAAAAAAAAAAAAAAGCAATACCACTAGTAGCCTACGATATACACCAATATTGGACTTTTCTTTCTTCCACTTTCTCTCTTTCCTTATATAATGCTTCATCCGAAGCACACATTTAATGCCCACACACAAAATGATCTTGAAAGATTGTTTGCACATGTTATACGTCAGTGTTTGTTAATGTCCTTGTTAGAAAGCGACGCGTTATAATTACTGATATCGTGAACGTGTACTTGTTTGCTTTTCTCTTCCGTATATAATCTACTTTTTTTTCCCTTTCTTATAGCATTTTTTCTTTTAACTTTCTCCTTTGTTTGTCGAATTTAGTTACTTCACCACCAATTTCATTTTACTTTTTTCTGTACATCGTTTTTTTTGTTGTTTTGTTCTGTTTTAATTGAATACACACATTATATATTTATATCTACATATATATAATATTCCCTGTATCACCACTTTGTTTTTAGTCATTGTCATTCTTCAAAGTACTCTTTTTTTTTTTGTTTTATCTGGGTGTTCAACTTTGGCTAGCGAAAGAATAAAAGCATACGCACACATACACGCACACCTCTATCTGACTCAATTGATACTATCCTATACATTTCAACCAAAGTCATACTACCATGTCGGGTGCTGAAGATGGCGCCACGCCGGAGCGATCCCGCTCGGATGTGCTAACCGGTAGAAGCCACCGCAACAGCTTAGGAAGCTCTCGGTACAGCGGCCGCGCCAGCCGGCGGTCCAGCGTCCGCGACGACATCCAGACGTTGGACGAGTTTCTGCGCAAGCAGCGCGTGATCCGTTACATGCAAGAAGAGCGCGAGCGCGCGGAGCGCTCCAAGATTCTGCGCGAGGAGCACGACGCCTGGATCGAGTTTCGCGCCTTTGAGCGCTCGGAGCGCCTGAAGCACATGACGGAGCAGGAAATCGCCGAGCTGCTGCAGCGCGGAGGCCGACGAGGCGGAGCGCGACAAGTCTGTTTCGGACCTGGCGTCGAGGCGCGCCTCCGAGGACGCCCTCCGCCGCCGCCAGGGCGTGGCCGACCTCAAGAAGAAGGAGGAGGAGTCGCTCGTCGCGAGGCGTCAGAGCCAGCAAGACGCCGACGAAGCCCGCCGCACGGCCGAGAAGGAGTCGGCCGCGAAGACGGAGGCGCTTGCCGAGGCGGAGAGGGCCCGCCGTCTGGCGGACGAGGCCCGCGCCGGTGAGGAGAAGCTGCGCCTGGAGAACGAGGAGCTGCAGCGTCAGCTCGAGAAGGCCCGCAAGAACGCGGAGGCGGCCAAGGCGGCCCAGGAAGCGGCAGCAGCCCAGCTGGCCCAGGAGCGCGAGGCGCAGAGAGCCGCGGAAGCGAACAAGCAGCGTTCGGCGAACGACCTTCAGCACCAGCTCGCCGAGCTCCAGCGGCAGCTGGCGGAGAGGGAGAAG
Source organism: Strigomonas oncopelti (assembly GCA_000482165.1). Classification (NCBI taxonomy): domain Eukaryota; phylum Euglenozoa; class Kinetoplastea; order Trypanosomatida; family Trypanosomatidae; genus Strigomonas; species Strigomonas oncopelti. Next base: position 2,063 of record AUXK01000093.1, on the reverse strand, counting down.
GAGCTAGCCAACCACAAGGATGAAAAGAACGCGGCGCTCAACGATCTCAGCAGGCGCCAAAAGGACATCGACGAACTCCAGCGCCAGCTGGAGGCCCTTGCGGCCGAAAGCGAGGCCACCAGGGCCTTGGCGGAGGAGAAGGACAAGGCTAGCCACCGCGCGCAGCAGGACGGCAACGCCACCTCGCGCCAGCTCCAGGACGCCCAGCGCGCTCTCAAAGACGAGCAGGACCGCATCGCGCAACTGCAGAGCGAGCTTGCTGCCAAGGACGCTGAGCTCAAGGAGGCCGTGAAGAAGAGCAAAAATGCGGACAAGACTGCTCAGGACAAGAACAGCAGGGCACAGGCCGCGGCGGAGGAGGCGAAGCGGGCGCAGGAGGAGCTGGCGCGCGAGAAGGCCGCCCGCGAAAAGGCGGAGGCGGAGGCCCATCGGCTGAAGGACGCGCTGAAAAAGGAGAAGGACGCCAATGCGCGCGCGTCGAAGGAGCGCGATAGCCACAACACCGACGCCGAGAACGAGAAGAAGCGGGCCGAGGAGCTGCAGCGGCAGCTGCGCGACATCGAGCGTGCGAAGAAGGCCGACGAGGAGCAGCTGCAGCGCCTGAAGAACGCGCTCCAGAAGTCGCAGGATAATCTGCGCGAGGAGCAGGAGGCGCGTGGGCGCTTTGAGGACCTCGCGGCCGAGGCCGTGAAGAACCAGACGCCGAAGAGCGAGCTGGACCGCCTTCGGCGCGAGCTGGAGGAGGCCCTGCGCCAACTGGCCGAGGCGCGCCGCGAGAACCAGCTGCTGCGCGAGAACCACGAGCGCGAGATTGAGGCGCTGAAGGGCTACTGCGCCCGGCTGAAGGAGCAGAACAACAGCAGCCAGTTCACACCTAGGGAGGCCGCCACTCAGTGCAAAACTCCCCGCTCGGTGCGCAAGTCGGCTCCCGGCGAAAACGGCGTGCGCCGCCCCGTCCTGCAGGTCAAGGAGGCCCCGTCCGCCGCCGAGGTGGAGAGGCTGCGGCAGGAGATTCTCCACCTCCACGAGCAGCTGCGCCACAGCGCCGAGAAGGAGCGGGAGGCGAACGAGGAGGCCGCCAAGGCCCGCGAGATGAACAACACAGCCGCCGACGAGAAGGCCAAGCTAGCGGAGACGCAGCACGAGAACAGAAATCTGGAGAGCAAGTACAACGACTTGTTCAAGATTCACCGCGAGGGCGACGCCGCCCGCGCTGCCGCGGAGCGTCAGGCCGATGACCTCCAGGAGCAGGTGGACCGCCTGCAGCGGGAGCTAGAGGAGAAGGAGGCTGAGGCGCGCGAGCTGAAGGAGAAGAACGCGACTGTGGTAGAGCCCGCCGCCCGCGGCGCCGACGACGACGACAACAGCAGCGTGCTGGAAGAAAAGATTAGAGCTTTGGAGGAGCAGCTCCGGGTCGAGAAGGACGCGCGGGACGCCGCCGAGAGGAATGCACGGGAAGCCGCGGAGGCGAACGCGCGCGAGCTGGCGGCCGCCAAGAAAACGGCCGAGCAGCAAAGCAAGGCCGTCCAAGCCGAGAGCAAGGCCGCTGCTGCTCCGAAGGAGGAGAAGAAGGAGCCCGAAAAGAAGAAGAAGGCAAAGGCGTGCTGCTAAGCAAGAAAGGGAGCACACACAAGAGGATGCAGCGTTTTGAAAATGTAAGACTTTTCTATTCCTTTTTCCTTTTTCCTTCCTTCCTTTATTTCTATTTATATATCTTCTTTTTTTTTCTAGTTTTTTTTCTTTTCACTTTAATCATAGTTTCTTTTCTAGTTTTTCTGTAGTGTTTCACTTTTAATCTCTAACGACTGATCTTTTTTTCTTTTTTTTTTCATTATCTCTGGTTGAAGAAGAACTCCCACTCTTGTCAAAACGAAGCCACTTGGCACACACATACACATATACATATATACGTATATACATATATACATGCATGTGTGTGTATGCGTATTATTTACTGTGTCGGCGGCTGTATTTTGTCTTTGCGGTGCTCTCGCCTTTTAAGCAAGAGTGCGGTTGAACGATACTGGTCAGCTTTGACGAATTCCATTGTTTGTTTGGTTGTC
>AUXK01000092.1:0-15389 GCA_000482165.1 Strigomonas oncopelti | reverse complement strand
CGGCGACAAGCGCGTGCCCATCGAGAGCTGCTGTGCTCGTCGGAGGAGGATGTGGAGAAGGTGGCGCGGCGCGTTGCAGACAAGCTCAACATCAACTGTGTCCACAAGCGCTTCCCTAACTATTCCATGCACAGCACGCCAGCCGACGCGGGAGGGGAGGGAAAGTCTAGCTCTGACGGTGCAGACGGCTCTAGCAAGCAAGGCAGTCCCTCGCGATCGGGCAGAGACCCTGGCGTCAGTCCTGTCGCACGATCGGCGCCGCTGCTGCCAGGCAAGCCGGGGAAATCAGCCTCCACCTTCGTCTCCTCGATACCGCCAAAGAACGAGGTTGCCTTGACCATCGCGTCATACCTTCCGGTGCTCAACGTGGTGAAGCGCGACCTCGCCGTCGCGGCGCAGGTGTCGTCGCCGAGCGGAGCACTAGCCGGGGACTCTTACTACGTCGACGCGGACGCTGCCAGCGATACGGCGGCGGCGGCCGAGGAAGAGGAGCTGTCCCCCTCTGCTTTTATGCTCGTGGGCGACGAAGAGTACAAGCTGGACAGGCTGCGACCGTACCAGAGGGACGCCGTCAAGAGAGTGCAGGAGGAGCTGTGGAAGACGGGCAGGGCGATCTGCCAAATGGCCTGCCGCTGCGGCAAGACCCCCGTCGCCTTCACCATCTTGAAGGACCTCCTCGCGCGCGAGAAGACGGCGAAGGTGCTCTACCTCGTGCCCGGTCTGACCCTGCTGCGGCAGACCGCAAAAAAGCTCTTTGACTACGGACTGCACGATGTGCCGACCTTGCTCATTGGCTCTGACCCGCAGCCAGTGTTTTTAGATAACGACCACATTCTGACCATGACCACGGATTCCTTAATGATCCGCGGCTTCATTGCCAACAAGACGCACGGCGTGGTCATCTCGACGTACCACTCCTCCCCGCTTCTGAAGGAGCTGGACGCCTTTGCGCTCCTCGTCTTTGACGAGTGTCACCGCGTCTGCGGCAGCACGGAAGCTACCGCGTTTAACACGATGCTGCTGCGGGCCCCGCAGCTCAACGAGAGGCGGCTCTTCTTGACCGCGACGCCGACGTACGACACGCCGCTCAAGATGAACAACGAGGCGCTCTTTGGCAGCATCGCGTACCGGTACTACCTGCGCGAGGGCATTGACGCGGGCTACGTGAACCCGTTCACGGTGCGCATCGTGCTGGGGCCCTCCTTTGACGACATGAACGTGTACTTTTTCGAGGCCCTCCGGATTGTCGACAAGATGCTCGTCTTTTGCCGCAACATCGAGCACGCCGAGGAGCTGTACCACAAAATGGTCAAGGCGAAGCTTCCGGCCGACGTGGACCCCTTTACCGTGCTCGTCGCGCACTCGCGAATGGGCGGGGCCCACGTCGTGCAGGCGCTGCGCCAGTTCACCGAGAGCGGTCGCGCCATTCTCTTCAACGTGCGCCTTTTCCAGGAGGGGGTCGAGATCCCTGACCTCAACGCCGTCTTCTTCGCGGCCCCCCGCTACAGCGCGCGGGACATTATCCAGAGCATTTGCCGGCCGCTGAACAAGGTGCCGAACAAGCCCAAGTCTTTTGTGTTTCTCCCCGCCGTGTTCGACCCCTCCGTCGCCGAAGACGATCCGATCAACCTCAAAAACTTCTCCACCCTCGTCCCCTTCACGGACGCGCTGATGGACGAGGACCCGAAGCTGTTCGAATACATGATAGACCCCGACAAGGTGGACTACGACTTCAACGTCGTGGGCGTGCGCAGCATGAAGCTGTCGAGCAACCAGATACGCGACTTTGTGCTGCCGGCGATCCGTCGCGGTGTGCGCTACTCGACGCAGAACGTGGACCGGCTCCACCGCGCGGCGCGGATGCCGTGGAAGCCCATCTTTTCAGAGGTGCGCCGCATCGTGCTCGAGTGCAACCGCTACCCGAAGACCAACGACGCGTGGGTGGTGGGCAACAGCTCCATCTCGCTGAACCTCTTCTATCGCTACATTCGCAAAGGCTACGAGGCCTACACGAACGGCGATCACTCGTATCTGCAGGTGTACCAGGTCCGCGACCTTGAGTCGCTTCCCAAGTGGAAGCAGTACGGCCTCCACGGCCCCTACCCGTGGAAGGAGTGCATGCACACGCTGGAGGACTACGTCTCGCGCTTCGGCAAGGCGCCGCCGCTGGACGTCCACAAGGGCGGCTACATCGGGCTCGACGCCACGCCGTTCGAGCGTCTCTCCGGCTGCCTCATGAGCGTCAACCAGTCCGACGCGCGCGGCACGCTGACCTTGGCGCCCTCCAAGCAGGCGGACATGGACCGCATCTGCGCCAAGTACGGTCTCAAGTGGAGAAAGATGCGCACCAAGTCGGGCCGGCTCCGCAAAGGGCAGCGCACCTTCATCACCGACTCGTTTACAGAGTTCAAGCAGCTCTTCAGCACCGTGAAAACAAACCCGGCCTTTCAGAAATACTTGGACACGCACTTTCCCGGGTACCCGGAGAAGCACGCGCGGATGGAGAATTTGCAGGTCCTGCGCGACGGGAAGGTGCCGCCGCGCCACTTGCCGCGACGGCGCCGGCGGCGTAGCGCCGGGGACGACGACGTCGTCGGTGGCGGTGGCGACACGAAGACCAATGAGACCGCAGCGGTGGTGAAGCGGCGCCGCGGTCGCCCCCGAAAGAAGGGCAAGGAGCAGCACGAGCCGCAGGAGCAGGAGCCGTCGCGACAGGAGCAGACTGTTATGTGTCGCGTGTGCCGCGTGTACGTTCCCGCTTCCAGCTACGAGGACCACCTTTTGTCAAAGGCTCATTTGCGAAAGAAGTCCGCCTTGTCGTCTTGATAAATTTTTTTTTATGGGCAAGCATGTGCGCAGTACCGTGGTGAACATTTGTGTCATTTTTCCTGCAACTTGCTATGTAATTGCTATTGCTCTTGTTGCTGTTGTTTTCGATATAAAAAAAAAAATTGTTTCTCTCCTTAATTCCATTAGCATATGATTGTTCTTATTACTTCATCTTTGCCTTGCGCGCAATGGGTACATAATTAATATGGTTTCCCACGTTCTTCAACTTTTTGCCATTAGCTCTCTTTCATTCTCACATTTCGTTGTTGTTGTTGTTGTTGTTGCTGTTTGTCTGACGGCTGCATCTCTGTCTAATGAGCATAAATTTTCACACATCGGCCTCGTGCCGCGTATACGCTTGAGCGGATATTCAAGGGATCGGTTAGAAGCAATTATTTTGACAGCGCCACGGATGGATGGTACCAGTCTGTTGCGGACCCTGGTGCCTCCACAACAGCCCCTGCGCACGCATGCGAGCCAGTGTTTTTCGAGAACGCGTTGTCAGAGCCGGCCATCGAGCGGAGCGACACTGTCTCCGATCTAAGCGGCCACTCTGCAAGAGTTTCGCGGCACCACGGGTGTTTTCCGCGCCTGTGTGTACGTTGCGTGGTTGCCTGCATGAGACAGACGATGGCGTCACTCGCACATCCCACATATCGTCACGCGTCCCACTGGGAGCGTCTGCGAGACGCTTGCGCGTACGGCCTGCCAGGCAGCACAGATTTTGTGCTTGTGCTGCTGCTGTGAGTGCCCAATGGGCAACTGCCACGAAACGCTCTGCTTCCCTGCGCCTACGGAAAGAGGGCTCACGAGCTCGCGCTACTCCTACAGCGTTCTTGGCAGTGATTATTGTCATTGTTATTGTTATTATATGTGTGTTGTCTTTATTAACATTTTTTTTTTATACAACGCTGCTACTAATACAAGGTAGCTACCAAATTTATTTTTTTTGCTGCTCCTTTTGATCTTTTATAAGTTATTTTTTTTCTTTGCACATTATGTATACTGAATTTTTGCTTTGGGAATACATTTTGCTCGAGCCGCAGACAGAGCAAAAACAAAGCAACTTTTTTGTTTGTTTTTATTTTCTCGCGTTTATACGGAAATGTACTTTTACGTGTGTATGCGATGTGTAGTTGTGTTCTTTGCTTATGTATAAGATGTCCATATGTATTTCCTTTTTTTTTCCCCTCATCAACTCGCAAGAGAGTAGTTTCTCCTTTTCAATTTTCTTTTTCTTTTTTTATCTTCTTTACACAAAAAAAATAAACTTTTTCTTACTGCCTTCCTTATGCCATCTGCGCAGAAAAAAGCCGCGGCCACGCTGGACGAGGATTTTGTCAAATCCAGAATGGTGACTGCGGACCGCGTGTATCACCGGCTTCTCTGGGATGACCGCATTCCTGTCGCAGACTTTGATCTTGGCTACGAGGACCGCTTCAAGGGCATTCTGTTCTTGCCCATCACGCGCTTCCGCCACACCGGCGACGAAACGAGCGAGATTCCCTTTCACCGTGTCCACCTGTTTCGCTACAAAGGGGAGATCATCTGGGATCGTGACAACCGTATCGATCGCATCGACAAATTCTTTGAGCGCTTCGGCACCACCACCAGCGATGACGACGCCGCAGCGACGAGCTCGCTCCTGCGCAGCACCATGCCAGGCACGGCGGACGGCGTGCACATCCGCCGGCCGGACAAGGGCCGCGGCAAAGAAGAAGAAGACAACGAGGACGATGAGGGGGAAGAAGAAGAGGAAGAAGAGAAGGTTGAGGACAACGCGGAAGACGGTCCGACGGAACTCAAGCTGGCAACCTTCAATGTCCTGTTTGATCGCTTTCTGACCGATAAAATCTACACTGACTGGCGCATCCCCCTCATCGCCCGCGAGCTGGAGAACCAAAAGGCAGACATCATCGGCCTTCAAGAGGTGACCGCTGACTTCTACAACAAACTACGGATGGCGTCGACGGTGCTGCGCAGAGACTACTATTGGACCGCCGTGCCGAGCGACCTTACCAGCTGCCAGATCCTTCTTTCCCGTCACCCGCTGACGGAGTGCGTGAGTGTGTCCTTGTCCAAGAACAAGCGTGCCATATTCGCCGTGATCGAGGTCAAGTCGGTGCCGATTGTCGTGTGCAACTGCCACCTGGTCTCGGACCACGCGGGAGGGTCGGACGTGGCGACGGGGAGGCGCGTGGAGGAGCTCAAGACCATTCTCGCCCGCCTGTCCCCGTACCCCTCCTGCGTTCTGCTGGGCGACTTCAACTTTGGAGACGAGTCGCCAGAGTTGCGGTCGGCCCCCGTCGCCCCATTCACGGACGTTTACCTGGAGACGCGCGACAAGAACGTGAGCGATGGCGAGGACACGCATGCAGCAGGGGCGACGTCATCGGTGGGCGGGTACACCTACGACGTGGTGCACAACGATCTTGCGCTGCTGTGCAGCCAGTTTCACGCCTACCCGCGGCGCCTGGACCGCATCCTCGTCAAGGGCCTGCAGCCGGTGTCCACCGCCCTCTTTGCGCAAACGGCGACCAAGACGGCCGTTCCGACTCGCCCACCGAAGGCATCGCGCGTGGAGGATGAGAACAAGAAGCAGAGCCGCGGCAAAGTCGTCGCGAAAGGCGGGAAGCGCGCGGACGCCGAGGGGGTGGCGAAGGGCGGCGACGACGACGCGGACGCACCGTACACACCACCGGTGGTAAAGGGGCCCACGAAGGAGATGCTCCTTTTCCCCTCCGACCACTACGGCGTGTCGTGTCTTGTGACGTTCGATGCCAACGCGGTGGCGGACGTGGCGGCGACGGCGGCCCCGCAGCCACCCCTTTCGCTCTCGGCGGCGTCCTTTCCACCGTTTGTGCCCTGCTTCCAGACCGCCCTCTGCATTGTCCCTCCGGAGGGATCGCTGCACGACAAGATTAACTCCATCCGCGAGGTGTACGACCGCGGCTACCCGCGGTGGATGCCGCACATCAACGTCTTGCACCCCTTCGTGGCCCCTGACCGCATGGCCGACGCGATCGAGCTGGTGGACAGCGCCCTGGCGTCCCTCGCCACCACGTCTGCGGCGCACGTCACCGTGTCGCTCAACCAGCTTTCCTTCTTTGAGGCGCGCAAGCGGCTGGTCTTCCTGCTCCCCGAGTGTGACGACGGTGGGGACAAGCTGCAGCAGCTGCACCGCCTTCTGCAGGACTGCTTCCCTCACTGCCGAAAGGAAAAGGTGGACGAGCTGGGGTACAACCCGCATTTGACCGTCGGGCAGGTCGACGGCAAGGGGCAGTTCACCGCGCTCGAGAAGCTGTTCGACGAAAAATGGGAAACGCCCACGACGTTCGCCTTGACAGAGCTGTGCATGGTCGGCCTTCTCGAAGGCGCGGACAAGTACGTCGTGCTGCACCGTTTCGCCTTCCCCACCAGCGCCACCAACGGCGGCGCAGAGGCGGCAGAGGACCGGGAGCAGATGGACAGCCACGGCTGTCCCTCTCTGGCAAGTCCCACGGCCATGGTGATGGAGGCGCCGGCGTGGGGCACTCGGGCGCTTCGTCCGTACAAGCCGGAGGATGCGTTGGAGCGGTGGATGCTGTGTGCCACCAACCCGGTCTACGCCCGCGATGCGCCGACGCACATTTCTCAGAGGGGCGCCATGTACCACATCCCCTCCCACCTCATCGACCCCTACCTGGTGCAGTGGGCGAAGAGCTACGAGGAAGCAGCGGAGGAGCCGGAGGGCAAACGCGTGCCCTTTTACATGGAAGAAATACGCGGAAGTGTGTTTCGCCTCTATGTGGATCTGGATATCAAAAGCACGCACAAGCAGCCCATTGATGCGACCGGAATCATACCTTTCATCGCGTCCGTCGCGGCCGACGTGTTTCACCTCAGTGGCGGCGACGGCGACGACAGCGACGGCGGCGACGACGAGACGCAGCTTGTGTCCATGCAGTGCCACGGGCTGTGGACAGACCAGCTCCACCCGGACGCGCAGTTCAAGAGCGGCTACCGACTTTACTTTCAGCGTGTGTTCGTCGACGCCCCAACACTTGGCCGCTTTCTGCAGGAACTGCACCGCCGTCTCGAGGCCAGCCCGCTGGCCCAGTCGATCCTCATGAACGAGGCGACGACGCCAGAGGGAACGAGCTGGGAGGAGGTTTGTGACACCAAGGCGGTTGCGTGGGACAGGGGGCGACTCGTCGGCACCATCAAGCGCCGAAGGAACTTACAACGCCGCTACACGTTCCACGGGCTTTTCGGCTCGCGTGGCGAGCTGAGCCCTGCATTCCTGCTCGGCGACCTCCGTCGTGTCTTGTACAGCACCACGCTTCGAGTATGGGAAACAGTTCCCGCAGACGCGGTAGCGATGGACAACGCCTTTTTTCCCAATCGTTTAAAAATACTTGCTCGATTTGGTTAAACACTACCCGTTTTTTTTTTTTTTCTACTTGTCATTTCCTTATTTCTTTAATCCAATTATTTAATTTACCTTTTACCTGTTTTATGCTTTTCTTATCTATTAATTTCATTTTGCAGGTTTCATTTTTATTACTTTTGTTGCGACAATTAGTTTCCCTCTTCTTTTTTTTTTATACATTTTCTATTTTACTTATTTCTGGTCAAACAAAGGGCGTACGCCAAATGGTCTACAACTACAGAGGTACGCGAAAGTGTTCATGGCAGCTGTGCTTTTTTCTTCTATTTACTTAAATTTGTCGAGTCAACTTGTTTGCTTCCTCTTTCTTCTCACTTTTTCCCTTTCTCTCTCTTTTCTCTCTCTTTCTCTCTCTCTTTCTCTCTCTTCCAAACATACTTTCACAATCGAGTTAGAGCTCCAGTGGGCACACCGCGGCTTTTTTTTTTTTTTCTGATTATACTTATTAGAAGCATAGATAAATTGCTCAAACAGCCGTGAATGGCGCATTTTCAGGCGTGGTACAGGACACTTCAAAGGCTCGCCATCAGCTTTATAGCAGCCGTATTAAGAGCGAATCCGCTTTGGGTGGTTCAGTGCGTTTTCTTTGTTGTGGTTATTGCGCTTCTGCTGCTGGTTGCGCTCTTTTCCGGCGGCAACGATTTCGTGTATGGGTCACTCTCTGCTATACCGATGCCGGCGCCTTACAGAGACAAGGCCTATACACGTGTCGCTTACGCAGAAGAGCTGTACCACCCGCTGGGGCTGTTTGTGAACTTTACAAGTCGTGTGCAGGGCCGGCGCCAGATGCTCGACGAGAAGAAGCACGAGCGCGCACAGTGGGGCGCACAAAGAGGTGTTACGCTGAGGTGCCGCTACGATAGCGCCGTCTACACACTTGGCAAGCTGCTGGATTGGTTTGTGCACGACGCGCCGGACGCGATTCCCACCGTGTCGTCTAAAAAGCAAGTGGCCTTACGCTACCCTGCTCGCACATACGATGACGAGCATGTCGCGTTGGTCAAGTTTACGCCCGCTGATAGCACCGTCTCGCGGCGTGTTGTGGTGTCACACGTGGACTACGATGCATTCTTCGCAAAGCACAAAAGGTGGTTTTGCGACAAGATGAAACTGTACACAGACCCCCCGCTGCCCGCAACGACACACCCTACGCACGGGTGGAAACACTTTTACATTGCGCTCAACTTGCACAACTCATACAAGCTCATCCCGTACATCACAGGAGCCCTGGTCGCCTTCATCCGCGACGAGATTGCGCCCTTCTTCGACGTCGCCTCTTCCGTCGTCATCACCATCTACCTGAACAAGCAGACGGACCCGTCCGAGATGATGATTCACGAACTGCTGCTCCCCTACCTGGACAACGTCGGGGTCAAGACCATTTTTCTCACGACAAGGGGCTCTTGCATCGGGCGCCACAAAAAAAACGGCGGGCTGGACCGCATCATGTGGATGGCGTGTGTGCGCGATGCCGCCATGCGCCCGCTTTATGCGGAGGGCATGAACCTCTATGGTAAAGCCGAACAACGACAGTGCACAGCATTTGGCCGTGCTCTTCCTGAACGACATTCTGTTCCGGCCGAAAGACCTTGCCGCGCTGCTAGAGAGTAGGCCCGAGGCCACCTTCGCCGAAACAACCCTCCCCGACGGATTGATGGCAGTGGAGCAGCAAAAGGGCGGGGGCGCGTGCCGCAGCACCGCGAAGCCGGCTGCGCGGGGCCCGTCGGCGACGGCGACGGGGACCACCTTTGATATGGCGTGTGGCATGGACTTCTATACCAACTTTTACGACACGTGGGTGGCGCGCGATCGGCGCGGAAACCACATGAACTTTCTCATGCCGTACACTTCCGACCGGCCAACAAGAGACGCGCTGCGACGTATAGTGGGCGCAAACGGCAACAATGCGCTCAGCCCCCACCGCGGGGATTGCCGTGGGTGTCAAATCCTGCTGGGGCGGCGTTTCCGCCATCCGCGGAAGCCTTTTTCTGCCCGCTCTCTCGGAGGGTGGCCAAAATGCTCGCGCCGCGGGTGTACTCGGCGGTGGAGGCAATACCAGCACTGCGAAGGACAAGGTGGCGGCACCTACCCGGGCGGGTGGGGTTGGCTCCGCAGCTGCGCCAAATCCGCTGCTACCGATTCCTCGCGCGGAGGCGGAGATTATTATTCGCGGCTATCTTCGCAGGCTCCTCATCCTGCGCCACTACCCAATGAACTTCATGTTCGCCTATGACGTGCAGCAGCGGGAGAGGAACCGCTGCCGTGGTTTGGAGACGCAGGTGCGTGTGTGCTATCCGACGGCCGACACAAATAGCACGGACGCGCTCGTGCACAACTTCGTCTACCCCCACGTGGAAAGGCTGGCAGCGCTTCCGGCAAGCGTTTCCTTTGTGGACAAGAACTATTTTAGAGGCGGTCCGTTCAGCGGGAAAAAAACGAACGTTTTTGACGACGGTACACTCTTTTACCGCGAGCAGCACACCGTGCTGCGCTTCCGCAGCTCCGCGGTGCCGTCGTACGGCGCCCGCGCGCGCGGCAGGTACGCGGTGCGCGACGACGTGTGCTACTCATCGGAGTGCCTGCTGCTTCCACAGGACATTGCGCAAGCCGTTCTTCTTCGCGAGCGCAGGACTCCGGTTATACTCATGAACCCCAATGTCCGCGTGGCGTATGACAAGATCTTCTTTAGCTGGATAACGCAGGCGTCGCGTCTGTACGCCTCGCCGCTTTTTTTTCGTTTTATGGGGTTTGTCTACGACCTCAACTTTGTCCACGACCAAGGTCTCTCCGCTTTCTTAAGGGAGGGAAGGCTGGCCCGGGCTGAGAAGTTGCTGAGCGCGGCGCTTCGCGTTGCCACTTCTACGACGTGTCCAATCAAGGACGACGCGTGGAAAAGTGTGCAGGCGGCGGCAAGACGCTACTTCAAGCTGCAGAACGAGAGCGCGGCTGCACGGAGCTCGCCGATTGTGACGTTTGAGGGTTTCACCACTATTCCGCCGGTGGACAGCTCGAATGACTGGACACTCGACGGCGCTGGTGGCGACGGAGCAATGCAGTTTGTCGTGCGGCGGGGTGCAGCAGAGCTCCTGGAGCAGTACAATGTCACGCGGCTTACGCACATGGCGTGTTACGTACCCAACCTCGGAAACGCGAAGCTCATGTGGAACGTAATTGCGACACGAGTGTTCGTACTCTACCCTGCTAGTTTTCTTATTGTTTGGTACCTTGTAGTGAAGGGGCTAGCGTGGGCGGCACAAGCACACGCAGCGCATTGTCAAGGTGCGAAAGCGAGTGCGCAACGTCGTGCACGGCCGCGAGAGGCGCAAGCACGCCAATAGAGGAGCGCGTGGTGCTTTGCCCTCATATGCCGTTGGTCCAAGTATTTCTCTTTTTTTCAAAAATTGACATGTCACTATTTAAGGCAGCTGCGACTACTTAATTACGTTTTCTCGTTTTTCTCTTTTCAATGCACTTTTTCTTCTATATTCTGTTTTCGCGTTTCGCGGAAAGTGTTGTTCTGTATACCCATTTCGTTTTGCCAGCGTGCTTCCGGTTTAGAGCTCTCTCTCTCTCTCACTTTGCTACTCTCTTGCTGAAAGCGAAAAAAAAAATAAAAGAAGCTCATAATTAGCGATGCGGCAATAATAATAAAAACTTTAGTATCAGAGCCTCAACAAAAAGAAAACTGCGGCGGACGGGGGACACTCATGAAAGACTTAAATGTCCATCTCGTCGTGAAAAACACTCAGCCTTTGTCACAAGCTCTGTATGAGTCGTGCGCAGCTCTGCTCACACAACTTCAAAAAGCTAGATGACAAGAAATACTACTATTCCAAAAACAAAAAATTAAATTAAATTAAATTGTCGTGACAACAAGAGCATATGCTTGACGTGCTATTTGGCTCTGAGTGGGGTTTGCAAACCACGGTGCACTTGGGGGGATATAAAAATGTGCCCTGCGCTGTCCTTGACATGTGCAGAGTAAGTGGATGCGGCGACTTGGACACTCTCTTTCTCTTCTTCTGCTTGACGGTCGAAGCGTGCACAGCCTTGTCGCGTTCGCTGTCGGCACCTCTTCATATTTGGCCGGCTCCACTCAAAGTGGTACGCTGCTCGGCAACATCACCGCACCAGCAAGCTGTGTTGGGTCACTCAAAAATGTTGCAAGATCGGAGAGCAAGGAGACACCCGAGCAGGTCAGCCTGAAGTCTTCCTCCGGGGGAAGATTTTTTGAGGTCTGAGCGGGTGCTGCTGTGTTCGAGAGCTCTCACCAGAGGGCGGCAATCATCAGCAGTGCTTCGATGTCGTCCGAGACACTGCATGCTTGGAACAACTGACACTGAAAGGCACTTGCGTGACAAATGCTCTGCTCCTTCGAGGCTACCCGCTTCTAGAAAAGCTCATTCTGTATACGGCGTGCGGCCCCTAGTCCTTGATAGGTTTTAAGAAGCCACTGGGCACTAAGGGAGATGATACTTTTGGGCGACTGGGCTCCTTCTGACGTTGCGGGTCTATGTGGGAGGTGCGAGCATTCGCACATTGTTACTGCGTGGCTGTCGAAATCGGCGTTGCCTCGCCGGGATGGAATGTCCGCTTTGTTTGGCCGCCTCAAACCCGACGCGTGCGCGCATGAGCAGTGTCCCGCTTCCTCAAATAATGCTCTTATATCAGAGCACTAACTCTGGACTGGCTGCGCGGAGCTCTGCCCTCTACGCCACTTCTTCCATTTGCTGGTGCAGCGCTCGCATCGAATTATATCTGCTGAAGTGCACAGACGCCATCCGTCCGGCGTCGCTGACTGGTCTGCCAAAGTCGCAGAGACTGGAGATTCGTTGCACATTCGTAGGAGCTCTCCAGTTTCTCCTCGGGCTGTCTCGTGCTGCGAAGGATTCATGTTTGCGGGTGCGTGAACGTCTAGCTGGCGCCGCACTTCCAGAGGGCCTGCTAGCAATCGCAGAGGTGAAACTCAATGAGCGGATGTTGGTGGGCGAACTGAATTTGAGACGCGCGTACGCTTTGTTGTATGGATGTCACTACTTTTCCCCACCCCCTCGACTTCCGTTCGGCTCGACATCTGTTATGATTGTCAGTCAAAGGCTTTTCTTTTTTAATGCATTTATCGTTATATCTGCCTACGGTGCACCTGCTTTTGCTGCTAAAGCTATTATCTGTTGTATTTATTCTCCTTTTTGGTGTCCGAGTACGATGCCAAACCTCTGCGCAATGCTTGCGCGTTGCTCGTTTACACATGTGTATACGTATGTATATACATATACACCCTAAAACTTCACTTTATTTTAACTGCTCATCACACCCTTTAAATGTTTCTTCTTGCTTTTTCCAGTTGCTATTAGCCATGACAGATGAACACAAAATGAAGGAGGGGGCAAGCCAGTGGACTTTTTTATGGAGCAGCACACTCACCCTCGTCACATCATACCTGCCACGTGTCTCGTGCGCCGCGTGCGCATCGGATTGCAATGTACGTGCTCTTGCCGAGCTCAACGGTCCTGTGCATACACTCAGAAACAGTGACGAGGACCTCAGCAGGGCCGCCGTTACGCCCCAGGTGCGCTCGCCCGTGGTGCACTTCGAGTACGACGACGAGCACCTAGACTACGCAAAGTGCGTTTTGCACGTGTGTGATGCGGAAGCGGTGCACCACGCTGTCTGGTGGCTCCAAGTGGCGGGGGTGCGAGCACTCTTCCTCGAAGGGGCAGCGTGCCTGAGCGACAGCGAGCTGCAGCGCGTCGCCTCGGCGCTGCTCACCGCCACTTCCTTCACTGCGACAGGTACGGCTTTGTGTCTAGTACTGGAAGAGTGCATTTTTGTGGGAGACGAGTGTACC
This sequence comes from Strigomonas oncopelti, assembly GCA_000482165.1. Taxonomy (NCBI): domain Eukaryota; phylum Euglenozoa; class Kinetoplastea; order Trypanosomatida; family Trypanosomatidae; genus Strigomonas; species Strigomonas oncopelti. Next base: position 2,283 of record AUXK01000092.1, on the reverse strand, counting down.
CCGGAGAGGGAACTAGAAAGTCTCAGCTTTCTCGAAGCTTGTCGGCGACTACGAAAGGTACAATTGGAACGGTGCGTGCTCGAAACGCTGGCTGGCATTGAGAGCTTTTCAGCAACGCTAGAGGAGCTCCGTGTAGGTGAACTTAAAGACAGTTGCAAACTCGACGCATTGAGTGGATGCGCACACTTGCTGAAGCTCTCCCTAGGTTTTTGCCCTACCATTCGCTCACTCAAAGGTTTAGAGGGGCTAAAGAGGCTGACTGAACTGTCTCTTCAGCAAGCAGAAATCACAAATCTCGCTGCGCTGAGGGGGTGTGAGCAAATGGAAAAGTTGCTGCTGGCTCGGTGTTACGCATTGAGCTCTCTTGAGGGGATAGAGACGATGTCACGGCTTGCAAAGCTCAACTGCACATACGCATCGTTGAGTAGTTTGATGTCTCTGCACCATTGCTCACGACTGCAGGAGCTCGACCTCGCCAACTGTAGCGAGCTGCGCTCCCTCGAAGGACTGGAGGAGACGACAGGGCTAACACATCTCATACTCGCAGGCACGCCAGTGAGCGATTTACGGCCTCTTCGTAAGTGCACCAGAATGCGGAAACTACAGCTGACCCGCTGTCACGAACTGCGCTCACTGGAAGGGTTGGAGGGCATGACAGCACTGACAGAGTTACTGCTCCTTTACACAGCGGTGGACAGCGTGGCTTCTCTGCGCAACTGTGTACAATTGGAGCTACTAAACGTGAGCGGCTGTCATCGGCTAACCTCACTGGAAGGACTTGAAAACGCGGTGTCGCTGACGGACCTCGATGTATCAGCCACCAAAGTGAACAGTTTTGCACATTTGCGCGGTTGCGCAAAGACGCTGCAGTCGCTCAACGCCATGTTCTGTCGAGGGCTGTGCTCCTTAAAAGGATTGGAAGTTATGACATCGCTTACCATATTCACACTTGCAAACGCCAAGGTGAGCGACTTGCGGCCTCTTCGAGAATGTGTACAGCTAGAAAAATTACACTTGGCAGGTTGCCATGGGCTGCGCTCATTGGAGGGGCTAGAACGCATGACCCTACTCACGCATCTTGTGCTCACGGGCACCCAAATTAGCAATCTGGAGCCCCTGCAAAAATGCTCGCAGCTGTGCTACTTCTCACTGAACGACTGTGCCGAAGTGCATTCCCTGAAAGGTGTGGAGAACTTAGTCGCTCTGAAAGAGCTCTCCATTTGCAAGACGTTGGTGTCTGACTTGTTGCCTCTGCGCGCATGCATACACTTGGCCATTCTCCACCTGCTTCACTGCTCCGCATTGCATCTGCTAGCAGGACTAGAGGAATTGTTAGAGCTGAAAGCCATTTATCTCAGCGAAAATATGACTGGCGTTGACGTCAACGCAATCCCACCGAGCAGAAGACATATTCTTAAGTATTGGAACTAGCACAAAGCGGGTGTCAGCACCTCTCTGAAGGCAGACGAACTCATTTTTACTCTCTCTTCGCGGCGTGCAGCAGCCGCCGCCGCATTGTATTCCGCAGTGTGCGCTTCCTTTTTCTTATTTTCTACTTTTTTGCTTCTCTAGTCAATTTTCGTTTAAAAAACCACTAACAAAGTACAACAAAACACTGCTACGTTTCTACGCACTCTTGTGTCGATTGTCGATGCTCCGAAGAAAACCCCAACATAACTTTTTTTTTCTCACACAATTCCTTTACCCCTCCCCTTTGTTTACTGAAGCTTTCATTTTACTTCCTGTAACTTATTTCTCCTTCTTCTCTTCTACACAGAAAGTCATTCCTTTTTTGACAGCAACAAAACACCCTGCTCTCCAATCCCCCACTAAATCTCTATGAAGCAGCCTCTGCCACGCTTTTCTGCGTCGGCACTCGCTTGTGCGGGGCTGCCGTTGCTGCTGCTGCTGCTGCTGCTGCTCGCTGGCTGCCCGTCCAATGCCGCCACTGTGATCCCCGTCACGGGCAGCTTCACGCTCGCGGATCAAACGGTGAGCGGCAACGTGTACAACGTGGGGGCCATGACAAGCTCCTCGGCCGCCTCCGTCAACTACATTACGGAGTGCGTGATCGAGGGCGAGGGCATTAGCTTCAAGGCGTTCACGAGCTCCGTCTCCAGCAGCAGCATCCCTCTGTTCAACCTGACAATGGCGCAGACCACCGTTACAAACGCCACCGTTCTCATCACCGGGTTCTACCCTCCCTACTCCATCCTGATGATCTCGTACACGACCGCGGCCATGCAGGGCACCACGCCGCTGTTCGACTTCCGCGCGCTTGTG